>JAVJIF010011351.1:0-156010 GCA_038442645.1 Agave tequilana
AAGGGACCTGCTCCCATTTGATTCCCTCTCCAAATCACCTACCAATTCTCACTCATAGAATGGTAGGACCACATATACTCCGCTGTTACGTTAACATTAACCTATGACAGCAGTCCCCTCATTTCTCCTCGTGAAAATGAGACCTCCCAAAATCACCTACCAATTCTCATCCATAGAATGGTAGGACCACATATTTCCGCTGTTATGTTAACATTAAACCTATGACAACGGTTCCCTCGTGAAAACGAGACCCCATCACCTATTGATTGAAGCTTGGTGGCTTCTCAACCAGTTACGTCATTGCGACCTCTGAACTGGCAGATAGCCAAGTTTCATCTACCATGAGCTTAGTGGCGTCTCAATTGGTTATGTCATTGCGACCCCTGAACCAGCAGACAGCTAAGTCTCGATCCCGAGCCCTGTTGACATTTACAAAAGACAGGTCTCGATACTCGTTGACATTTACAAAAGACGAGTATCACCTATCATGAAGCTTGGTGGCTTCTCAACCAGTTACGTCATTGCGACCTCTGACTGGCAGATAGCCAATTTCATCTACCATTGAGCTTAGTGGCGTCTCAATTGGTTATGTCATTGCGACCCCCTGAACCAGCAGACAGCTAAGTCTCAATCCCGAGCCCTGTTGACATTTACAAAAGACAGGTCTCGATACTCGTTGACATTTACAAAAGACGAGTATCACCTATCATGAAGCTTGGTGGCTTCTCAACCAGTTACGTCATTGCGACCTCTGAACTGGCAGATAGCCAAGTTTCATCTACATTGAGCTTAGTGGCGTCTCAATTGGTTATGTCATCGCGACCCCTGAACCAGCAGACAGCTAAGTCTCGATCCCGAGCCCTGTTGACATTTACAAAAGACAGGTCTCGATACTCGTTGACATTTACAAAAGACGAGTATCACCTATCATGAAGCTTGGTGGCTTCTCACCAGTTACGTCATTGCGACCTCTGAACTGGCAGATAGCCAAGTTTCATCTACCATTGAGCCTAGTGGCGTCTCAAATTGGTTATGTCATTGCGACCCCCCTGAACCAGCTGACAGCTAAGTCTCAATCTCGATGCTTGCTGACATTTACAAAAGGCAAGTATCTCCCTTCCTTTCAAGCCCCGCAAAGGGCTAACCTCGAGACTGGTGACGTCCCATTCGGTTATGTCATTGCGACCTCTGAACCAACAGACAGCCATGTCTCATTATCTAAACAGCAGACGACAAAAGAAAAATTTTCTATTAAATCCAAAGGATGGGATACATGGAGGAGCCTATAGGCGTACATGAATAAATCGATCCGATCTCTGAGCGAAGCTAAGCCGCGTCCTCCTGTCATCTTCAGCCTGGGCCAGCGCCTGTGATCTTAGCTCGCCTCATCGAAGTCCACCGCCTGAGCCAGACGAGCCTCGTCTCCGCCAAAGTCGCCCTCTGTGATGACTTCCGCTCCGCCAGTTCCTCACTTCGAGCCCTGAGCTGCTTAAGCCGCGTAGACTCTTCACGACGCATCTGTGTAGCCTTCGACAAGAGGAGATTTGCCTTTCGGATCATCTCTTCAGCCCTCTTGATCTTATCTTCATCGTCAAGAAGAGCACTGTTGGAAGCATCAATTGCCTCCCAACCTCTGCTTCCTCTGCTCCAAGGCCCTCAAGTCAGAGGAGATAGCCTCAACAGCCTCTTGAGCAGCGAGCTGAGCCTCACGCTTCTGGGCGACAAGACGGGCCAGCCGTTCATCAGCCAAAGACGCTGCGTCGGAACGATGGAAATGGCGCCATCCTCCACGTCCTTCTCAAGGTCATCCACCAGGAGTTCTAGAGAGCAGCAGCTTGATGGTACCCCCAAAGTCCCGGATACACTCAATGCCACGGGAGAGGACCATCTTCAGCTTCGAAAATGGCACAGGCGAGCCCTTCAAGACTAGACCGATAGTCTGCTCCAAACTGTTATAGAAGCTGTCGACCAGATTACCAATAAAGTCATTCTCAGCTTCATCAACCCTTGAGACAACCTCGGAGCAATCTACCACCCAGTCGACACCACCAGCCAACAAGAAGAAGAGCGAACACATCGACAGCAGCAGGGCAAGCCAAAGGTGACCTCGGCGGAGTCCTCAGCGACACCAGCACGCCAGCCACCGCGGAGGTAGGACTGGCAACCACCTCCTGAGCAGCAGGCTCAACTACCAGCGTCGGGGAGTAGGGCTCACAATCACCTCAGTGCCGTATTCGGCAAAACAGTCTGCACCTCACACGTTGATGTGACCGGAAGTGAGGGTACCTCCGGGACTGCCGCCTCTTCAACCTCAGCGCCTTCTGCTGATTTGGGCTGATAAAAAGGCAGGTCGCCATACAGCGCGTCTAAAACACAGCAGCGTCTGCCCCGGTCGAAGCGCTCATATCGCCCTTTGACCCTCCAGGAAAACCCTCCGCTTCTTGCCAAGCTGATGCACCTTGGGGACGAATACCTGCAACAAAACCAAGGTCAAAAAGGAGATGCAACAAATAGGCGAGGACCAAGAGATCTTAGTCTTACCGAAGGCCGATGTCACCTCGTCGGCCGCATCAGAATCCAGGGTCCCATCGGAAAGTTCTTACCAGACTCAACGCGGATAGCCGGCCCACTCGCCGATTCCTCCGCAGACCACCCGGCAGAGCTGGATGCCATAGGACTTCCTCTAGAAGTCCCAGCGCCCGAAGGGCCAATATCGGCCGCATGACCTCCAGACTCCTCCGAGCGAGCAAAGGAACCAGCTGCACTTCCAAGTGAACAGGGGATCGTAGTGCTCCCCTTGCTCTCCAACTGCTCAGCTCCTGCAACAAAAAGCAAATGATGAGTTATGTAAAGCGCGCTGAAGGCATATTAGATGGGACCAATCTTACCAGTAGTCGGTTCAGCAACCGACGGCTCAGCCACTAATAGAGCAGCAGAAGGAGGCGCCGTAGGGAGTTCGCCCTCCACCACAATGGTAGGAGTTTTGCGACGGGGCTTCTTCGCCGACGACTTCCTACGGGATCCACTCCCACGCTTCCTTTGAAGTGGACCTCAGAGTCCTCTTCCTCCACTTCTTCCACATGCTGTGGGGAGCTGCCCCCACTACACCAGACCGGCTTCACGAGCACCAGCTTTGTGGGCATCAGCCCTTGTCTCTGCCTCGAAGCGAGGGCTCCCCGCATCAGAAGCCTCGCTGTCATCTACAGCGATGAACTCCCTCTATGCCAGGAACACGGACTCGTTTGCCCTCCATCTTATCAGAAGCCTTCTGCCTCATCCGATGAGAAATTAACTTCACCACGAACGGTTGGCATTAAACCCAACAGGTGTGGAGTTCGAAGTCGCATACCATTGGCAGAAACACAGGGTCATCCAAAGGCCGGGATCCCTCAACGGGTGCGTAGCCACGCTCCAGTGCCATCCGCGGTAAGAACCGCCAAGCACGAGCCCCATCAATAAGGCTCCCCAGGAAAAGCCAGGTCCGATTCGGGTTGCCCAACATAAACAACTGGTCATACCCCAATTGGCGGCGAACCGGCTCGGGATGTAGGGCTCCATGTAGCAGGTATCCCACTCCGGTACAGCAGATGCGAGGGCCGGATACAGACCAGCCACTCGAAAATACCCCGACTCATGGGGGACCGCCTGATTCCACATCACGGAATTCCTCGTTGTATCCTGCACCCCGCAGGCGAGGAAAACAGCGGAACAGGCTGTAAGCGTCATAACGACGCACTAACTTACGGGCCTCGGCCACATAAGTTTTCTGCCACAAACAGCCTTCAAAACGACGGAGAAGCGCCGTTTGAACACCCTGCGGAGGGTCCTCCCCAGCTCCAGTTAAAGTAGGGCAGTGCAAGGCGAACCACGCCATCAAGTAGTGTACGGTAAACCTACCCTAGGATTGGGTCCGTCACGAGGCAGGACGGCACCTTCCCTCGCCTTGACGCCATTGGCCTGCAGAAAGCCTCCGTCAATACACGAAGGCCCCTCTGGATACAACACACCATGGCCGGGAGAAGACCCAGACGGTGGGCCATGGACCAAGCGGACGGCAGGCAGCAGCACATTCGGGTGAACAATGTCACCCGAAGAAGAAGGCACGACACACACTTCTTTAACCAGATGGTTAAGAAGCCAGCCAGCACGCCTTGCGAGACATAGGCCGACGGGCCTGATGGTGAAAGCTCCGAAGAACATCACCCTTCTCGAAAGGACCATCATCTTCTGTCACGACGATGTCCTTTTCAGCATGCACCTCCATCCTTGCCAAGATGTCCTCTTCAGCAACTCCGCAATGAGCTGCCTCGGGCGCACTAGTCATGTCCGGGAACAAGTAGTTCCCCCAGCTCTTCAAGCTCTTCGAGCTACCCTTACCACCAGTATGGATGCTGGAACAAATGTGCAGGTGTCACATCAATTCCCGATATGTCTCAAGCAAAGCAGGCTCTTGCTTTCCAAGAGAGCCAACTCCGCCTCACACGGAAAATACTCTTCATATGGAAGAGACCCGAAGGGCAAAGCAGAGATCTCTCGCATCTCGTGCAGGGCCATGTCCAATTCACCAACCGGGGTGAAGAAAGTCCCCGAGGCTGGGCAATACAATTCAAGAATGGCGTAAAAACACGCCACCTTCATCTCGATGCCGTAGCAGGTCGCCCTGACGGCCTCATAGAGGTTCAACCTCTCTAATTCCCCTCAAAATGATTGAGGATATAATTGGTCAACTCCGCCCACCATGACCTAGGAGGTGGACCCAACCAGGAGCCCTGAAATCTGTGGCGGGGTAGTTCCCGTCAGCCTCGCTAACTGCGTTACCGAAGGTCGGCGCCGCAGCTGGATTCTCTCCTACTGGAAGGTCCCGCGACACCTTCCAGGGTATAGCCTATTATGCTACGAGGAGGCCTGCCCTCGAATAGCCGGTCTGGAATGTCAACCTCCCGACACTTATGGATTCGGCATTAGGCTCTCGCCCCACGCCATCTTCGAGCCCGAGTCACGCTCGCGAAAGAAGACAAAGCGAAATGCCGCTTAGTAGACGGAGATAGAATCTCTCGTCATCCAACTGGAAGATCCACTGGCCTTCGCGCGGCTTGCAGTTGGCGATCGGGATCAGGTGCAGCATCCCCGAACATGAAGTCAGGCTTTTTGTAAGCCTGACGGTCGATATCTTCAAACGGAGCCGTAGTCAAAATGCTCCGCATGGCCTGCGGGCCACCGCTCTGAATGAGCGTATCCCGTACAAGGGAGCTCGGCTCACTGAACAAGGAAGCCTGCCCGATGAACTGCAAGCTGATGCTCCCGCCTGCTCGACTGGTTACGCCAAATAGACTGTTCTGGAGGCCGGAGGCGTAATGTACTGCAAAAACAAAAAAAAATGAACTATGATTAGTTCACCAATCAAATGGATGCGAAGACATAAAATTCGCTAAGGCATAGCCTCGCCCAGTAGCAGGAACAGCGGGATAATAGCTTTGATAAAAAGCTTCGCTTCACAGATAGACTGCATCTTTGCAGGAAGTGGCATAGCCCTAAGGGCTGACGTCATTAAATGACGTTATGGTTACAGTCACCCTTCGTGGCCACAACTGAAGGCACACGACACCCATATCCTGTTCCTCAACAGGATGAAGATTGCCCAAGCAATGGCTTCCTATGGAAGTCCAAGAGAAGAACTGTTCAGTTCTTACTTCCCTGGTGCAAGTAAAATAGGGAAGTTAGAGAAACGAGTTCCCTGATAAGGACAGATCATATTCGATCGTCCCAATAGCTGAGTATCGACTCCAAAGGATGAAGACCACTCTCTAATCAGATTGGAGAGTCCTTACCAGCGATCGGTCTCTCAATGAACGGAGGAGAAGGGCCCTCCACTGCAGAAGTCGCTGCCCTCCTTACCCGCTCGTCTCTTGGGCGCCATTGAAGAACTGCAAGAGTTCTCGAAGTACTCTGAAGCAAAGGAGGAGAAGGAGAGGAAAAGACAGAAATTTCTCTGAAAAAGGAGATCTCTCCCATGATCAGCCCGATCGGGCTTTTATAGGCCAGTCAGCGCCTAAATCAAGGCCTCGAAAAAGGGCACATGCTGCCGTTTCGAATTAATTCAAAACAGTGCCCGAAGCGCCTGAGGCGCTTTTCCCAAGAGCGACGGTTCAACCCCACTAAAGGGCTAACTTCGCACAGGAGTAAAGTGCGGGCTTCGCACAAACCTTCAAGACTTCGCCAGGAAGTCCTACCTTAGCCCGCCAAAGAGGCTGCTGTTTGCGGGACACGCCAGTCTCGCAAAGATCATTCAAAGAAGGACCATGTCCTTAACTCTGCACACAGTTCAGCCCAGCTATGGCCAGACTCTCAGTGAAAGCAAGCAAAATCGGATGATCAGACGATGAACTTTCATTGATTCAAAAGCAAAGGTACATTGATATTACATCAAAGTTGTGTTTCATACAACACACTCAGTTGCCCAACAAAGATCTTGTGAGGCATACAAGCGTTTTATTCTGCTACCAAGCCAGATCAACGGGACAGGAAAGGCCTTCCTCCTGCACAAGGCCGTAATCCTTCGCACATGAGCAGATGGTGCCACAAGGACACGGTCATTTTTCTCCACAAAATGGCAGATCTTGCTAGGCCATTTTTGTTGAAGCCTGGCAATAAAAGCTTATCGCCGCCAACACGTCAATCCCCTATAATGGGAACTAGTTTTGATGCCACGGATCTGACGGATGTGAAGCCCACTCCCCTGAAGTGGATCGTCCCCGACGAAGGCCACCAAAGTTGAAAGTCGGCAACGATGTCAGTGATCTCACTGATCACCTCCGACGAGGCGGCGGCCAGCCTCACCTCAGATCGAATCATCTCGGACAGAGGCTGCCAACAGCCCCTGGGACGCGCATTCGCTGCCCCGAATTGTTCCTCCTGCTTAAAAGTAAAGCTTCAACCGGGGAAGCATAAGGCAATTTTATGGCTTCTTCCATCAAGTCACCAGACTGGCAAGCATAGCTCGCTGCAAGGCAATTGAAGCAAGTTAGCAGTTAAGCACAGAAAGAGCTGCAAAAACATTAAGTCAGATTCTTCAGCGGCAAAGCAATCCGACTTCAGCAGAGGACAAGCTCCACCTGCACAGCAACCATGGGCTGGCTCAGCAAACGCAAGTCCTAGCCTCGCCTATACGGCAAAGTCAGACTGATCTTGTGAGAAACAGTCTCAACCTCACCAATATGGCAAGACTGGCTCAACTATTGAAGAAGCCAGTCCTAAGTCCTGCCCGCGCAGCGGACTTAACCAGCAATGGTCTTTCTGATCAAGCCGAATGATAGCTTTGTGGAAAGCTATGATGAGATCCTTCTCTGCAGCAGCCAATTGCAAGGTGAAGAACAAGGGAAGCCAATCCCTGAAGCAACCAAATCAAGAGATGAGTTCCCTAAAACAGTGAAGTCTTTGAATGATAAAGACTTACTGGTCCTTGGCCGGTTAGACAACCAGAGTGGGCTTTCCCACTAATTCAGAGATCTGAGTATCTCTTTCAACCAAGAGAAGGAAGAAGAAAGGCAAGGCACTTCTCTTCAGAGGACCTCAAGTGTCCTATTTATAGGCCCCATGGCCTGAGCGCAACCACCTCAAGCATGGAAGCACGAGCGCACTTAAGGCATTGATTGCGCCTTGATAACATGGACGGTTCCCATTGGAACCGTACAAGGGAAGAAAACGTCTCCCTCATAAAAAGGCATTTATGGCGCCTTGAAGAAAGGGAGTATCCTCCCTGGAAACGTGCAAATCGAGAACATCTCTCTCGATCAGCGCGGAAGAAGGAATGATCCTCCTCGTAACCGCCCATGGCAGTTGGCCTTGAAAAAGCAACAGGAGTTCCAAAGCGAACTTATTTCTTGAAAGCCCAGATGCGGAGCTACCCCGACGCGAAGCGACTCGCGAACCAGTGCAATTCTTCGGCGGATCCATCCCAAAGCAGGATTGAAGGCGAAGCTGAACTCAACCATCATGGAGATGTTCATACTCCACACCACCATCACAGCAGTTCAAAGTGTTTTCGGAGTCTGAGCCATTGCAGACTCTCGAAAACTTTGAAGGGGTCTTGTTGACACTTAAAAAAGACAATTCTTATTGGTCTAAACATATCTAAACTTGTTGACATTTACAAAAGACAAGTGACAGACAAGCTGAAGACCAGTTTTCACCCAACTCCAAGGGACAAGGAAGCGGTTTGGACTCCACTGATCCAGCAAGCAGAACAGTGAACCCGGATTGTTTCTAAACAGACCTCAGCAGGTCTAAAATGCTAGCATATAGCATTACATTAGCCCAAGGAGATAGCCTCGCTTGAGAGGCTAACATCATCCAGAGCATCGCCAGGAAGCTAACTGACAGCTTCGCCGAAAAGCCTCTTTTCGGACTTCGCCAGGAATTGCCTCTAGCTCCGCTATGAGCTTCAAAGCGGGCAGCTCCGCCATCAGCCTGCTATGGTCAACCTTTGACCAATCAAATCTCCTGATGAGATCAGATCCAAGCAAATCAAATCCAATCGGGATTCAAATATGGCAGGTGATTGCCACAATCTCTTGACTCTCTTGAAACGAGTAAGAGGATCAGGAAAAATCCTTCAACGTATGGAAAGGATCATAACAAATCGGAAAGATCAACCGACTTGCCATTTTCTAGCTCCGCGGAAGCTATTCTAGCCTCGCAGCAAGGCTACTTCCAGATTCAAACAGATTCGGTTCAACCTGTTTCCATATCTTCAAGGGGACGATTATACCCTTGCTCTCCCTATAAATAACCCGCCAGGGGTACAGAGAGGGACGACCAATAAGAGAGATCGGATTGCAGAGGAAGGAGCCATCAATCGCCTTCTGATCACAAGGGCCGATCATCAGCTTCTTCAACAGAGGCTTCTTCATAACGCACCGTGCGTTCTCGAATTCAGAGACCTTTTAGAGAATTGCTTTCTCTATCTAGGGTGTTGATGCCCTATCATCGTTCTTCTTCTCAAGAATCTCCGGAACCAGGCGAGAAGGATTCCTAATTGAAGGCGATTTTGAGAAGCAGCAAGAGGGTTCTACCAACTCTCTATTCTCTGATTCCCGGAACCAGGCGAGAAGGGAATCTCATCGCTCGCATCGTCAAGGGACAAAGTGGTCGCGCGCTGACCAGACTCCTATCGGCACACTTCTCCAGAATCTCTGAGGAGATCTACTTGTAATCTTTTTAGAATACTTGTAATTTAGCTCCTCAACTTTTTTTTTTGTAAGTTTTCCCCTTTTTGCAAATTAATGGAAAACAGTTTCGAAGGACGACTTCACTGGTACATGCAATGATGTCAAAGCATCTATTGCTGACCAGAGATCATCATCCATTTCAGTACTAGTGTCTGATGGCACTGAATCAGAAGCGAACACCGAAAAATAAGCCAAATCTAATTCTTCATTAATATACCATCAGCCTACATCATCGGTGGTGTTATCAACACCGAGCTTATCAATGCTCGTTACAAGTGGATCTAGTTCCCACAGGCACTCTTATTTTTCCAGCTCGGTGTCGGCTTCATTACCAGAGTCTGGCACCTCTAGTTGCGGGATTTCGTCTGTTTTCACAAAGTCCTGATACAGGAGAGAATCTGTGAAATAGTTCTCGACTCCCTTGAACGGATGCCTTTCAGCAATCAACGTTCGTACCTTTCCACTCCCGTCAATGTATTTCATGACTTGGTGGAGAGTGGAGGGAACGATAGAATTACGATGAATCCATGGTCTCCCAGCAGCAAATTGTATGAGGTGTCGGCATCGATCACGTAGCATGTCACTTCCGACTTTAAGTCCCCATTTGGCATTTGAGCTTGATCTTCCCTATTGGACGGGTACCATTGGCATTGAACCCTTAAATGGTAGTCTGAGTGGCGCTCAACTGGTGGGTAGGAATCCCTAAATGTTGCATGACCCGGTGAGGCATAATGCCAATGCGGACCCGGGATCTACCTGAACGCGGCTTACTTCAGATGAACCAATATACCCTGTGAAGTATAGGGGTCGATCATGTTTCCCCTTAACCTGCATATCATCTGCCGTGAAGGTGATGCAGGGAGCACTTTGGGAGGCATGGAGGCAATCCTCTACATCTTCCTCCTGTGGTCTAACAGTACTTGGGTCATGAAAACCTCTGCATTAGCTAGAGCCTCTTGTAAAGCTTCTCTGGTTGACCTCGATAGCCTCAGGAGCTCGTAAAGAGTGATTCGGGCCGGGATATTGGCCAGTTGAGTCAGGATGTCAAAGCGATAAGGTGTTATGGATCCTTCCGCAATGTCTTTTGAGAGGGCTTTGAAAAACCGAAGCTCTTTCTGTCTCTCCACGGGTTGTTTTGTGAAGGCTTGGCTGATCTGTAGCGGGTTTTGGAGAGTTGCCACCATTTTGTTGTACTTTTTCAAATATGACTGACCCGAACGAGTTTCCGCCACAAGTGGTTGGTTTCTGTAGTGAGGACTATTGTTTCCTCTTCTGAATCAGTCAGTGAGGGAACATCAGTTTCTGCTTCTCGGGAGGAAGCGCACACCACATTACAGGATGAAGTTTTCACTTTTGCCTTTGGACCTTCTGTTGGTAACAGTGGTCCTTTGCTGGCCATCCACAAGGTCGGGATGAAACCACATAACTTCTCCCTGAGGTGTGGGAACAGGTACAAGACCTTTCTCTTGTTGATGGTGAGGGTCCATGTTGATCATTCTTAGCTCCCCTTTTGGGATGGGGACTACTCCAGAGGGTGTGGGATGTTGTCTTCCAAACTGGAGGAATGATGTCATATTGGCCGTCACTTTCTTTGCTCTGGGCGGAGTTTTAATACCTCTGTGTCAATCAGAGCCTGAAGGATGTCTTTGAAGACATAACAGCTCTTGATGGGTGTCCCAGCATCCTATGATACAGGCAGTAATTGGGATTATTAGTTTTACCGACTTCTTCAGGGCGTCTAGTTTCAGGAAGCTTCAATCTGTTGCTCTTGTTAAGTAACTTGAACAGCGAGTCAACATGTTCGTCCTTGAAGGAATACTGCTTGCTGGCGCGCGGTCGACTTGAAGAGCCAGTTCCCTTAACCAGTTGAGGTTTGACGGGGGATTGGGTCTCTGTTGCCAAGTTATCCTTCTTTTTTGTTTGAAGGGATGCGTCTGGCGCACGCCTTACGACCTTTCGGATCTGGGTTTGTTTTCTTCTGCCCTGACCCGGGCGACAATTTCCTCAGCCTGTTCACCTTGCTAGATTAATTATTTTCAGGTGCGACTTTCGGCAACTCCTATTTGAACGAGGAGCGAAGTTTGTAGATTGTGGCGGCATGTTTCCACCAGGGTGACCTGGGTCTTACCGCTTGGACATCAGAGTGCTACATTCCGAAATCTTTCTACAAATGATTTGACGGACTCCCCCTTTCGCTGCTTTGTAGCCAAAAGAGTAGGCATTGTGACCTCTGAGTCGTCTTCAAAGAAGAGTGTCAGGAAGAGCTTCTCCAAATCGCCCCAATTTTTAATGGAGCCTTCTGGGAGCTTCATGAACCATTCAAAGGCAAGCCCTTTTAGGGTGCCGATCAACAAACGTGCCAGGATGGCATTGTTATCTACCATGTTCCTGTCTGAGACTTAAAGTAGTAGATATGTTGGTTCGGTGACCCTTTACCGTCAAATTCTTGGAGGGTCGGAGCTTTGAACTTGGGAGGGTATGGAACAAGGTCCCACTCGGCCGAATATAGCCGACCACTCCTGCTTCTTGCAGGCCTATTCGGTTGGTGAGGGCCTCAAGACGTTACTCTAATTGATTCATTCTTTTAGAATGACCCTTCCCTGGTCTCGGTCGTCTTTCCCTGCGACGAGGATTTAGATGAACCAGAAGTAGGTTGCTCTTTCCCTCAATATGTACAGAAGATGAGCTTTCTCCCTCTTTTCGCTTGCCTTTAGACTTTTTAGAGGAGGCTTTGTCGGTTGATTTCCTCTTGTCTTCAAGCAATTGTACCAGCATCTGCTTGAGGGAATCGATAGATTCTTGTTGAGCATGAATCACTCGAATTGTTGATTAGTTTACGATTATGCATTATTATATCGCATTTTCCCATCGATTTATGAATAAATTGTTGGTCTAAATCGTGTTTTGGTCTCTATTGCAAGTAAATCCAGAGTTCAAGTGCAAAGGAGTAATAAGAGCTTAATTAAACCCAATTTAGGGTAATTAAATCCGTATTACTTGGAGACCAAGTAAGGGAACATCTAGAAGATACGTCGAACCTAGACTCCTGCGCACGTCAGACGAATATTCGGATGAAATTACCAGAATTGGGATATACCCTGATTATTCTCGAAGCGACAGGGAATTCCTGACAAAAACCAGGGACCTAAGTCCTTGGTATTGCCACGGAAACGCGGCAATTGCCGCGTTTTCGCGCAGCAATAGGATGGAGCCACGCGTCAATTTTCGACGTGTGGCCCGTCTCGTCTTCTAGAAGGTATCTTTGCCTATAAATAACTCTGTATTTGGCCAAATGGGAGCAGTTTTCATTTTTAGGAGTAGTTTTTGATTTTTTTCTATGTTTTAGGTTAGTGTAGGTAGGTGCTCTTCATTTCATTTATCTTGTATTTTCTCCTCTTTTTAGATCTTGTAGTAGGGCTGAGGATTCAAAGAGAGAGAGGGATTGATGTAATAGATGGTGACAATCTATGTAAAGTGCCTCCTTTCTTCTCCAATGTAATCTTCTCCATCTTCTACATGATGCTTTGCTACTTTTCTTCTTCTCATGGCAATCTAACGACTAACCACTAACCATCTAACCACTTACTTGATAATCAACATGAATCTAGTAGCCTATATAAGGCCTTGCTCTTGCAAGAGCCATTGATGGCTCATGATGATGGGTTCTAACATCTAACTTGCTAACTTGCTAGCCAAGCTAACTCTCTCTTATTTCATGCTTGCTTTCAATGGTTTGGTATTTAATGTTTGTATTAGCTTGCTCTTGATGCAAGTTTGAATGTGAAGAACCATCTCATTTGCCATGCTTTATATCGTCTCTTGAAGCCAAGGATTAGTGATGGCCGAAGATCAATGTGAGGCAACTATCACTAAGAGGTTAGCATGGTTAGTGGATCAATTAGTAGTTAGTAGCCATGAGTTTTCTTTTATCTTACTTTAAAAAACTATTTTCCAAGTATCTTTTCATTGTTGTTTTTTCACCGCTTCTTCGTTGTCTTTATTTTCATTTTCTTTACCACAAGTTTCATCTCCTTTCCTATTTGTTTTCCAAACCACTTCTATTTTGTTTTTACATCAACGTTTTCATCGCCTTCTCCACCTACCACATTCTGGATTTCCTTTCTTTTTCTTTTCACTTTCTTTTTCATTCTTTAACAAAGAAGAACTGTTAACATAAAACGTGAATAAAAACTGTCAATGCTTCTATCTCCTCCCTTCCCTGTGGATTCAACCCGTTGAGCCAATGCTATAACGGAAGTATCGAGGGTACATTAGCACATATACGAGCTTTTCATTGATTTCACAAAACACATATTTTTGAGTGCTAGTTTCGCCCGATCAAATTTTTGGCGCCGTTGCTGGGGAACGGGAATGGTTTTGATTTCACGTTTTGTTAACATTATCTTTTCTGTTTTGGTGTGCAGGACATTCTTTATAGGATCTTAACATTGCAGAACATAAACTAGCTTTGCATCTCCCTGCTCTTGAAAGTAGGGCCCCAGTTTCTAAAGAACCGCCGCGCAAACGCGACTTTTGCCGCGAAACACAGCCATTTTGTAATCATTGTGTATCTTGTTGTGCTGGGATTGTTCATTGTGATAGCTAGTAGATTTGTATTGCTATCTTTCTTGCTTTGATTGCCTACACACCGTAATAAACTAAAGAACTAAAATACGGTATTTGAACGCTTTTAAAACGGTTTTAGACATTTGCATTTAGGCACGTGCTAATTCAATTCCAATATATTGTATTTTGTTATGTTGTTGTGATCTGGATTGAGGTTTACATATGGCATTGCATATAGCATAGGACAAACTGTTGGCCAAGAGGTTACACTCTCCATTTGTCTTTTGGTTTTGATGATGACAAACCAAATATGAGCTATTTGGTACTAACAAGTTTGTTAAGATGAGTTTCAGTTTTGTACCATGTTTAGAGACCATTCACTTAGCTATTGCAAGAACTTCTAAGTTCCACAAAGTAAGGAAGGCAAATTGCACATCAAGGAAGGATCATAGAAGAGAAGGCACTAGCAAGGCATTGGATGGCTCAAAGACTTGAAGATAGCTCAAGAAGTCTTCATGTAATTTGTTTTTTCAGTTTATAGTATGTTAAAGAATAGTGGATAGGTTTGAAGCTCTATCACACACGTTTTGCGCACATGCCAATGCTCATTCCAATAATTTCTTATAAATTATACAAAAATATTTTGCATACAAGTTTTTGCCTACAAATACATCTTTATGTTTAAAATTCTATTTCCTGTTCAAAAGTATTTTTGTTAAAATCAAAATCCTATTTATTTTCTTTTCCAAAAATGATTTTTGACCTGATCCGGTCGACCGGGACAGTCGACCGAGTCTGTGTCAGTCTGGTCCGGTCGACCGGACCAGTCGACCGCAGTTCTGGCAGATGCACGTATCAGTGTGCATATCTGCCAGTCGACCGGGGCGGTCGACCGAGATATTGTTTTTGCTCACAGGTTTTCTCAGTCGACCGGGTCGGTCGACCGCTAGCCTATAACGGTCGAATTTTTGAACTACCGGTCGACTGGCCCAGTCGACCGATGTGTCCGTTGAACAGTAACGGGCAGATTTTAAGTGAGCTATTTATTTTTGTCTTTTGTGTTTAAAAATTCGTTTAAGGATATATTTTGATCTAATTACCTCCTAAACATCAGTAATTATGTTTTATCCCTAAACCCTAGCCCTCTCCTATAAATAGGGGTGTTTGGGGAGAGATTGGTTACAACATTCATTGCTACAAAATTCAAAAGTTTAAGGCTTTCAAAAGTTCTTGGTTTTTTGTGCTAAATTCTCTCAATTTTCTGAAGGGTTTTCAAAAGTTTTTCTCTGATTTCAATTTCTTTTCCTTACACACAAAAGAGCTTCAATTCTACTCATTATTCTCTAAGAACCTTTGTAGGGAAGAGATTTTTGAAAGAGAGAGTTTGTGGTCTTGTGACTACTCAGAGATTCTTGTGATTGTGATTGTGGAGTTGGGTACTCCGGTTGTAATTGTTCTTTGTGATAGTGGAAGTAGCTAGAATCCTTCTGGGGAAGGCGGGAGTAGAGCTTGGTGCTCGAACCTCGATACATATCCTTGTGTTTGCGATTGGTTTACATTCTTGCAATCCTTACTCTACTTGCTTGCACTTATTACTTGCTCATCATTTCATTGTCATACTTACTTGCTTGCATTCATCTTTTGATTCTTGATTGTGATTGTTATAGCTTTAAATTTTTATTTGCCCTTTGATTAGCATTGTCACCTATTCACCCCCCCTCTAGGTGACTTTTCAATTGGTATCAGAGCTTGGACTCTAGGTTTGGCTTAACATCTATAGAGAGATCCTTAAAATATTGCTAATCAACATTTCATTCATCCATTCATACACTAGTAAACATGGCCGACAACATTAAATCCCCACCTAATTTGATGGCCTCAATTTCCCAATTTGGAAGGTTAGGATGACTATATTTTTGCAATCTTTGGGTAGCTTAGTAGCCAAGTCCTTGACCAAATCCTATGAAGCACCCGATGGTGATGAGAGCACTTGGACCGACCTTGACTTTAAACTATATGAGGCTAACTCCAAGGCCCAAAACTCCCTATTAACCGCCTTGAATGAGGATGACCTTACACGGGTAATTCATTGCCAATCCGCCTATGAGATTTGGCAACACTTATTGGTCACACACGAGGGACTTCACAAGTCAAGAGAGCTAAGATAGATCTCTTGAGGTCCCAATATGAGTCATTTAAAATGCTTGATGATGAGTCTATTGATAGTATGGCTACAAGGTTTACTAAAATCACTAATGGTCTTTCTTCCTTAGGTGATGACATCTCCAATGATCAAAAGGTGCGGAAAGTATTCGGGCTCTTCCTTCATCATGGGAGATCAAGGCCACCACCTTGAAGGAGTTGAACGACAAGGACGAGATGGACCTCATTAGTCTCATTGGGAACCTAAAGACCCATGAGATGGAGAAGAAGGCAAGAGAAGAGGCCACTACTTCAAAGAAGAAATCCATAGCCTTCAAGACTTCATCCACCAATGATGACGATGAAGATGACGAAGAAGAAGATGAGGAGCTTACTCTACTTGTTCACAACGTCAAGAGGATGTACCGGAAGAACAAGCTCAACTTCCGGAGAAAATTTGAAGGCAAAGAGGAGCGGAGGATCATTTGCTATAATTGCCGCAAACCCGGACATATCATGGCGGATTGTCCGGAGTTCAAGAAGAAGATGACTTCCTCCTTCAAGCCAAAGAAGCCGGAGGAAAAGAAAGCTTACAAAGCTACGTGGGATTCGGAAAGCGAGTCCGAAGAGGAGGTGGATCAAGCTAATATATGTTTCATGGCAAACACACCCAAGGTAACCCCTCAATCCCTTGATGATGAAGATGATGATGTAAGTAAGGAAGTTCTAGTGCATGCTTTTGTAGAACTTTCTGAAACTTATGATAATAAGAAACTTGAATGCATAAAATTACAAAAAGAAGTTGCTTTTCTTAAGAATCAACTTGCCATTGTTTCTAAAGAAAGATGATATTTCTTCTAATTTCATTTCCATGCAAAAAGAATTTTGTGCCTACAAGAGTACTTGTAAGGCAAAATCTCCTATTATTGATGAAAAAGAAATTTCTTCTTTTAAATCCAAAATGAATGATTTTGAAAAAGTTTTAAATGATTGTGCTTTCAATACTAAGAAACTTGAGGACATGTTTTCTAAAAAGCACACTACTCATGCTAAAATTTCACAAGATAAAAATTCTCATGCTCACACTACAAATAACACTCCTCATGCTAAATCTTTTCATGCTTACAAATCACACACTCACTATGCTTTTAAATATGGTAGAGTGTATAGATGCACATATTGTGGTAAAAATGGACATTTAGCTAAGTTTTGCTATGATCAACTAAATAGAACAAATAATCTTGTTTGGGTTCATGACACTAACCCTAGAGGACCCAAGAAATGTGGGTACCAAAATCAACTCTTAAATATTTTGATGTAGGTACACACCAAATCTCCAAGACGTAGGGAGCGGTGGTACCTTGATAGTGGTTGTTCAAGACACATGACATGGGATATCAACAACTTCACAACCCTATCAAGCTACATGGAAGGTGGCACCGTCACCTTCGGGGATGGCTCCAAAGGAACTATCATCGGTATAGGTAACATTCAAATTGGTGCATCTCCTATTATTGAGAATGTTGTTTTAGTAGATGGTTTAAAACATAATTTGCTTAGCATTAGTCAACTTTGTGATCGTGGACTTAAAGTTGTTTTTGATGATACTTCTTGTAAGATTTTTGATGTTAAATCTGATGTTTGTATTCTCACCGGTTTCGTGATAATAATGTTTTATATTATTGACATGCTTAATTTAGATTGTTCTACTAAATGCTTGAATGCTTTTGATGAAATTCTTGGCTTTGGCATAAGAACTAGGACATGCATCTTTTGACCATATTTCTAGGATTAATTCAAAGGAATTGGTGAAGGGTATACCTTGCTTGAATTTTGAGAAAGACCGCATTTGTAGTGCGTGCCAACTTGGGAAACAAACCAAGTCTTCCTTTAACCAATCAAGGATATCATGTCAACTAGGCCTTTAGAATTAATTCATATGGATCTTTTTGGACCAACTAAAACTAAGAGTTTAAATGGAAGTAGATTTGCATTTGTTTTGGTTGATGATTTCTCCCGTTTTACTTGGGTTTTCTTTTTACAAAATAAAGATCAAACTTTTTCTCATTTTAAGTTTTTTCGAAAAAGAGTTGAAAAAGAAAAGGGTTTTCCGATTTTGAGAATAAGGAGTGATAGAGGTGGTGAGTTTGTTAACCAACTCTTCATGACTTTTGTGATGAAAAAGGAATTAAGCATGAAATGTCTTGTCCTAGAACTCCACAACAAATGGAGTTGTAGAAAGGAAAAATAGAACACTTCAAGAGATGGCTAGGACAATGATTAGTGAGTATGACCTCCCTCAATATTTATGGGCCGAGGCCGTAAACACCGCATGCTATATATCGAATCGTATTTATTTGTGCAAAAATTCTTCAAAAACATCATTTGAAATGTATCATTCTAGAAAACCAAATGTTGCATATTTTAAAGTTTTTGGATGCAAGTGTTTTGTTTTGAATACTAAGGATAATTTGGGTAAATTTGATGCTAAGGCTTATGAGGCTATCTTTGTTGGATATTCCTCTACTAGCAAAGCATATAGAGTTTTCATTAGATCTTCTCAACCATTGAAGAATCCATGCATGTTAAGTTTGAAGAATCTAATGTGGTTGTTGAGAATGTTGTAGAGATTGAACCATTAGGTGAAGACATGGAGAGACTATCCTTGAAGGACTCACCCGCTCAAGAAGAAAAGCTAGATCCTATTGGTGAAGTTCAAGAGGATAAGGAGGAAAGCACTCAACCGCTTCCTAAAGCTTGGAGATACGCTACAAATCATCCTAAGGAGCTCATCTTGGATGATGCATCTAAAGGAGTCACAACGCGCTCCAAACTCCATGACCTATGTGGTAACTTTGCTTTCATTTCTCATTTTGAACCAAAGGCATTCTCGAAGCCGAGACGGACCCATATTGGTTGCTTGCCATGCAAGAGGAACTCAATCAATTTGAGCGCAACCAAGTTTGGCACCTTGTTCCTAAGCCCCACGATAGACCAATAATTGGTACTAAGTGGATCTTTAGAAACAAGATGGATGAATCCGGAAATGTCATTAGGAATAAAGCTAGGTTAGTGGCCCAAGGTTACACTCAAGTTGAGGGAATTGATTTTGAGGAGACCTTTGCACCCGTAGCACGGCTTGAAGCCATACGGATGACACTAGCTTTTGCATGTTTTAAAAATTTTAAACTTTTTCAAATGGATGTGAAAAGTGCATTTTTGAATGGTTTTATTAATGAAGAAGTTTATGTTTCTCAACCTCCCGGTTTTGTTGATCATGTTCATCCCGATTTTGTTTTTAAACTTGATAAAGCTTTGTATGGATTGAAACAAGCTCCAAGAGCTTGGTATGAAAGGCTTTCTAGTTTTTCTCATTTCAAATGATTTTATTAAAGCAAAGTAGACACAACTCTTTTTACTAAGCATGTTGATAATGATATTTTAATTGTGCAAATTTATGTTGATGATATAATTTTTGGATCTACTAATGAGCTTTTGTGCAAGGATTTTGAGAAGGTCATGCAACTTGAATTTGAAATGTCTTCAATGGGTGAGCTTAATTTCTTCCTTGGACTCCAAATCAAGCAATTACAAGACGGAACCTTCATTAACCAAGCCAAGTACGCAAAGGAGCTAGTAAAGAAGTTTGGGCTTGAAGGATCAAAGGCTTGCAACACTCCAATCGCAACTACAACCAAGCTTGATAAGGACGAACAAGGTAAAAATGTTGATATTAAATTATATAGAAGCATGATAGGAAGTCTTTTATATTTGACGGCAAGTAGGCCGGATATCATGTTTAGTGTGTGTCTTTGTTCTAGATTTCAATCGTGTCTTAAAGAGTCTCATCTTATTGCGGTAAAACGCATTATTCGTTATATTAAGGGCACTATTGGAATGGGTCTTTGGTATCCGAAAACTAGAGATTTTTCAATGACTAGCTATTCGGATGCCGACTATGCGGGTTGTAGAGTAGATAGAAAGAGTACTAGTGGGACATATCAATTTCTTGGTAATTGTCTTGTTTCATGGTCCTCTAGGAAACAAAATTCCGTTGCTCTCTCAACCGCCGAGGCGGAGTATGTTGCCGCGGGGGCTTGTTGTGCACAAGTCCTTTGGATGAAACATACTCTCCTTGATTTTGATTTGCACTTTGATCATATAAAATATTTTGTGATAATACTAGTACTATACACATGACCAAAAATGCAAATCAACATAGTAAGACCAAGCACATTGAGATTAGATATCACTTTCTTAGAGATCATTTTGAGAAAGGTGATATAGATATTGATTATGTTTCCACAGATTTACAACTAGCCGATATTTTCACTAAACCTCTTGATTTTGCTAGATTTTCGTTTATTTGTGGAGAACTTAATGTTTGTATTATTGAATAGACATGTTTTTCATAACCCTTTTTGATGTATGACAAAAGGGGGAGAATAAGTTTACATGACAAAAATAAGTTCATTTGGTCTTGGTTCCATATGAATTTATATGCTTTAATTTTAAGATTTGTTTTATGAGTTTTATGTTTATGTATGTATGAGTTTTTGAATTCATGTATTTTGAGAATTCTTGTGTTTTGTCTCAATTTCTTTCTATTGGTATCAAGTGCATAAATCTTTTGTTTTCAAATGAATTCTTGTGTTTTAAGCTTAAGTGTCTTTTTATGTATAGCATAATTTGAGGGGAGTTTTCTCCTCCCCTATATTTTTGTTTATAGCCTATTTTTTTTGTCATCATCAAAAAGGGGGAGATTGTTGGCTCAAGAGGTTACACTCTCCATTTGTCTTTTGGTTTTGATGATGACAAACCAAATATGAGCTATTTGGTACTAACAAGTTTGTTAAGATGAGTTTCAGGTTTTGTACCATGTTTAGAGACCATTCACTTAGCTATTGCAAGAACTTCTAAGTTCCACAAAGCAAGGAAGGCAAATTGCACATCAAGGAAGGATCATAGAAGAGAAGGCACTAGCAAGGCATTGGATGGCTCAAAGACTTGAAGATAGCTCAAGAAGTCTTCATGTAATTTATTTTTCTGTTTATAGTATGTTAAAGAATAGTGGATAGGTTTGAAGCTCTATCACACACGTTTTTGCGCACATGCTCATTCCAAAATAATTTCTTATAAATTATACAAAAATATTTTGCATACAAGTTTTTGCCTACAAATACATCTTTATGTTTAAATTCTATTTCCTATTCAAAAGTATTTTTGTTAAAATCAAAATCCTATTTATTTTCTTTTCTAAAAATGATTTTTGACCTGATCCGGTCGACCGGGACAGTCGACCGAGTCTGTGTCAGTCTGGTCCGGTCGACCGGACCAGTCGACCGCAGTTCTGGCAGATGCACGTATCAGTGTGCATATCTGCCAGTCGACCGGGGCGGTCGACCGAGATATTGTTTTTGCTCACAGGTTTTCTCAGTCGACCGGGTCGGTCGACCGCTAGCCTATAACGGTCGAATTTTTGAACTACCGGTCGACCGGCCCAGTCGACCGATGTGTCCGTTGAACAGTAACGGGCAGATTTTAAGTGAGATGTTTATTTTTGTCTTTTGTGTTTAAAAATTCATTTAAGGATATATTTTGATCTAATTACCTCCTAAACATCAGTAATTGTTTTATCCCTAAACCCTAGCCCTCTCCTATAAATAGGGGTGTTTGGGGAGAGATTGGTTACAACATTCATTGCTACAAAATTCAAAAGTTTAAGGCTTTCAAAAGTTCTTGGTTTTTGTACTAAATTCTCTCAATTTTCTGAAGGGTTTTCAAAAGTTTTTCTCTGATTTCAATTTTTTTTTCCTTACACACAAAAGAGCTTCAATTCTACTCATTATTCTCTAAGGACCTTTGTAAGGGAAGAGATTTTTGAAAGAGAGAGTTTGTGGTCTTGTGACTACTCAGAGATTCTTGTGATTGTAATTGTGGAGTTGGGTACTCCGGTTGTAATGTTCTTTGTGATAGTGGAAGTAGCTAGAATCCTTCTGGGGAAGGCGGGGAGTAGAGCTGGGTGCTCGAACCTCGATAACATATCCTTGTGTTTGCGATTGGTTTACATTCTTGCAATCCTTACTCTACTTTGCTTGCACTTATTACTTGCTCATCATTTTCATTGTCATACTTACTTGCTTGCATTCATCTTGTGATTCTTGATTGTGATTGTTATAGCTTTAAATTTTTATTTGCCCTTTGATTAGCATTGTCACCTATTCACCCCCCCTCTAGGTGACTTTTCACAAACACATAGGTGGATTACTCGCTTTGTGTTATATTCTTGTCTATATTGCACACTTGGACGAATTGAACTTAAGGGCATAACCCAATACAAGATAAGGTAGGGATTTCATCACCCTTCCTTAGCTCAAAAATCACCTCCCCACTCACACAACCAAGCCCTAATAAAAATTGATAGACATTGGCCCCTAGGGACATCTCAGACTCATTAAGAGATTGACTGAGGGTGGAACTTGTTTTGAATCTTACTCTTGTGAAATCGGTGTCTAAGGTTGGGGATTAAGAGGTTATGCCTCAAAGATACCGTGGTTTGGCGTAATTAAGGCCCGTTGCTTATGCACGGATACCTGCCACCGTATTTTGCCCCTACCTAGCCGATTAGCTTGTGGTCAGATTCAAGCAACAACCTCCCCCCGGTAATCGACCAGTTAGGAGTCGTCTAGGTTTAGGTCAACCTTAATATAGGCTTGGTTTTAATTTTTTCTTTTCTTTTTGTTTGTTGTTTGATTTTTCCTTTTTGTTTGTGATCGTTTGTGAAATGAAATTCAATAACAATTCTTTCAATCCAAATATGAATCCATATTTCACACCGACCCCATTCTATTCGAATAATTCCAACCCTGCTTTTTACAATATGCACCAACCAAATATACCAGGTTGGCCTTATCCGAATCAATACAACCCTACCCACATTCTTATGACTATAATTTTCAAAATAATTTTAACTCGTCACAGAGTCAATGGGGATTCACCTCCCCCGAGTTAAATTTTCAACCCCCTTGTCGACCTTGTCCACAATTTACACAATATTCATTTCCTGATTTCGCTTCCTATACTCCTTTTTTTGGACCTCCCATTGAAGAAAAATCAGAGCTAGAAAAGAGTATAGAAGCTAATCTACAAGAGGCCGAGCAATAACTTCAGAAAATGTTGGCCTCTCTAATTCCACAATATTTTCAAGAGTCTTACTCAGTTCCACCTCCTCATAATGAACAACCATTTGTCGTGGAAACGAGTAAGGAACTCTTGCATGAGTCCGAGCCACAATCTAAAAATCTGATGTACTCGCGACTTCACCATAATTTTCAAAAGAAATCCTCATCTTTTCAAGCCCAATCACAACAAAACGATGAACCAATCAACTATGAAAAGATGCTTGAAATCATGACTCAAGCTCAAATGGCTCATAATCATGATATAGATATGATGGTCAAAGTCTTCATTCTCATCCTTTGACCATTCTTGATGTCACTAACCATTCTGTCAAAGCCAAAGAGTCATGTTGTTTTGAAAACCAAGATTCAATTTCAGCACACCCATCTGAACTTATCCAAACTTCAAATCCTATTGACATTTTGGTAAGTTATCCTTTTCCTGAAATTGAACTTGAGCATGAATATGATCCTGAA
The DNA here is from genome assembly GCA_038442645.1 of Agave tequilana. Classification (NCBI taxonomy): domain Eukaryota; kingdom Viridiplantae; phylum Streptophyta; class Magnoliopsida; order Asparagales; family Asparagaceae; genus Agave; species Agave tequilana. The sequence continues at coordinate 23,591 of JAVJIF010011351.1, forward strand.
CTTCCACTTGATAATTCAACTTCACTTCCTGATTCAATATTGACTGAGGTGTTTTTACCTGAATTCAGGCCTTTTCCCGAGTTAGTATTGGATCCAGTGCCAGTCCATTGTGAAATTGAATCACAATCATTTATGATGATCATATTGAACTTGACCAATTTCATACTTTTGAAAGTCCCATTGATAAATTGGCAAGTTCTCATTTTTATGGAATTGAACTCATTGAGGAATGTGATTTTGATCCTCAAAATTGTGATCCAGCTCAAATTCCTGAATCAATATTGACTCCTGTTTTGTTACCCAACTTGAGCAACATTTTAGAGTCAGTTTTGATTCCCATACCAGTCATTTTTGAACTTGAATCACCAATCTTCGAAAGTCACATTCCATCATGGGGAAATAAATGTGGACTTGATTTTCATCTTCTTGATTTAGACCCACTTCCTGAACCGATCTCGACTCCCGAACCTTTACTTGACTTAAGTCTTTTTCCTGAGTCGGTATTAGTTCCTGTATTTCCTGAGTCCAAATCAATCATTCCATTCTGGGACAAGGGTCTTGATAAATTTGACTCTGAAATTATTTTGAAAATTTAGAAATTAGATAGGGTAAAAATTTTAATAAAATTATACATATATACATCATTCTAGTGGGTTGTATTCTTGAGGTCTCTAGTAGGTTCCTCCGGACTCCACGCAAGTTGGATTGGGCCGCATTTCATGGACCAATCAGACCAGCATCGGAACCACCACCTTGAGGTGATTTTTCCTTCCCTCTCTATTTGTTTCATGCATATATATATCACGATGCATTGAGGACAATGCATGAGATAAGTGTGGGAGAGGGTTTACTAACATAGAGTTTTTAGATTTTCTTTCTTTTACACTTCTTTTAGGATACTTTTAAAAATCTTCCCTTTTGTATAGTAATTCTCTCTTTTTTTAATTTTACACTTCTTTTAAGATTCTTTTAGAAATCTTCCCTTTTGTATAGTAATTCTCTCTTTCTTTAAAAACTTTTTGAAATAAGAGACAAAGTTTTGATCTATTTTTAAGAAAATTAAGATGATCTTAGAAATTAAGGAAACCTTAATTATGACATCTTAAACCTAGTCAAAATAATGGATCTTGTTTAAGATTATAGGCTAAGAATGATAGATTGGGGAGATAATTTTATCTTGAATTTTTTGCTTTAGATAGTATGCACTTTACACTTACACAATTTTTGGGATGAAAACAAAGACCTAAAATGCCATAAAACAAAATAAATAAAAAGAAATATATATATAAATGAAAAAAATCATCACTTATTAAGCTGGATAACTATGCCTCAAGAAGCATATTTGTTCACGCCTAACGGTAGTCAAAAGAAACAATAATCCCCCTTAGTTTTGTGGCCTTGTTTACTCGAGTCCTTAAACTCGAGAGACGTTTTCTCATCTGGTGCCCTAAAATCGTCTGTCTGGGAGTCATCGGTTATAGGCTCACTACATGGGTGAACTAGAAAGCCTAAGAAAACTAAGGGAAGAAAAAAAAATATATATATATGAATATAAATAAATGGCTTGATGGTTGGAGTTTAAATCTCAGAAATCTTCACTATCACAAAGTGCATACTATCTAGGTTTTATTAAAGATAAAATATTCAATCCAATTTTGAACTCTTACCTTAATTGAAGACAAGATCTTGCATAGAGACTAAGTTTAAGGAAGAATGATTTTTGGTGGACTTATAACCTTAGATCGCTTATATTTTTGCAAAAATATTTCGTAAACTAGTCTCTCTTTCAAAATATGTTTTCAAAATACTAACATTTGGCTTCTTTCTTTATGGATTTTGTGGGTGCAATCCGCTGAAAACCCTCAGGAGACAACACTCCTCCTCTAGGGGTAACCTAGAGGTTTAACGGCTTGTTGCACATGCTCAGTGCAATCGCGTCACCTGCGAAAGTGGTGTAATAACCTTTATAGTATAGTTTTTCTTTTTCTTGTTTTGCTCGGGACGAGCAAAAGATAAGTGTGGGGGTGTGATTAGTCTACGATTATGCATTATTATATCGCATTTTCTCACCGATTTATGAATAAATTATCGGTCTAAACCATGTTTTGGTCTCTATTGCAGGTAAATCTAGAGTTCAAGGGCAAAGGAATAATAAAAGCTTAATTAAACCCAATTTAGGGTAATTAAATCCGCATTACTTGGAGACCAAGCAAGGGATCATTTAGAAAATACGTCGAACCTAGACTCCTCCGCACGTCAGACGAATATTCGGATGAAATTACCAGAATTGGGATATACCCAGATTATTCTCGAAGCGACAGGGAATTCCTGACAAAAACTAGGGACCTAAGTCCCTGGTATTGCCGCGGAAACACGGCAATTGCCGCGTTTTCGCGGCATTAGGATGGAGCCATGCGTCGATTTTCGACGCGTGGCCCCGTCTCGTCTTCTAGAAGGTGTCTTTGCCTATAATAGCTCTGTATTTGGTCAAAAAGGGAGCAGTTTTCATTTTTAGGAGTAGTTTCTGATTTTTTCTATGTTTTAGATTAGTGTAGGTAGGTGCTCTTCATTTCATTTATCTTGTATTTTCTCTTCTTTTTAGATCTTATAGTATGGCTGAGGATTCAAAGAGAAAGAGGGATTGATGTAATAGATGGTGACAATCTATGTAAAGGTGCCTCCTTTCTTCTCCAATGTAATCTTCTCCATCTTCTACATGACGCTTTGCTAACTTTTCTTCTTCTCATGGCAATCTAACTACTAATCACTAACCATCTAACCACTTACTTGATAATCCACATGAATCTAGTAGCCTCTATAAGGCCTTGCTCTTGCAAGAGCCATTGATGGCTCATGATGATAGGTTCTAATATCTAACTTGCTAACTTGCTAACCAGCTAACTCTCTCTTTTTTCATGCTTGCTTTCAATGGTTTGATGATTTAATATTTGTATTAGCTTGCTCTTGATGCAAGTTTGAATGTGAAGAACCATCTCATTTGCCATGCTTTGTGTCGTCTCTTGAAGCCAAGGATTAGTGATGGCCGAGGATCAATCTGACGCAACTATCACTAAGAGGTTAGCATGGTTAATGGATCAATTAGTAGTTAGTAGCCATGAGTTTTCTTTTATCTTGCTTTAAAAAACTATTTTCCAAGTATCTTTTCATTGTTGTTTTTTCACCGCTTCTTCATTTGTCTTTATTTTCATTTTCTTTACCACAAGCTTCATCTCCTTTCCTATTTGTTTTTCCAAACCACTTCTATTTTGTTTTTACATCAACATTTTCATCGCCTTCTCCACCTACCACATTCTGGATTTCCTTTTCTTTTTCTTTTCACTTTCTTTTCATTCTTTAACAAAGAAGAACTGTTAACATAAAACGTGAATAAAACTGTCAATGCTTCTATCGCCTCCCTTCCCTATGGATTCGACCAGTTGAGCTAATGCTATAATGGAAGTATCGAGGGCATATTAGCATATATATGAGCTTTTTCATTGATTTTACAAAACACATATTTTTGAGTGCTAGTTTCGCCCCGATCAATTGTTTCTTCTGGACCTGGGCTTGCTGCTACAAGCGCCTGGCTGTCTCCTCAGGAATATTTGTCATGTATATAAAGGCCTCCTTCTCTTTGGAAGAGTTCGAAGCCTGTGACTCTGCAATAGCAGAATGCGAGTCATTTACTTCAATGCCCCGGGCCAAGGCACTGTAATTGATCAGGGGAATTACCCCCGTCCGAGTGCGAGTATGTCAATACACTCCTTTCGGCTCTGTGTCAGACTCATCGAAGCTGACTACAAGTTGCTTTCCCCTACTCTTGCTCGTCATGTTTGCAGTGAGCTAAGGGTATTCAGCATCAGAGAAAATCCTCCTCCTGTGAGAGCGATTTCTTTTAGCTGATCAGAGAATCAGAGTCAGTTGTCTAACTTGGGACTGCTGGCTTGCACGTGAACTGCAACGGCACTCAGAGAGCATTGTGATAAGCCGTTCGCAGCAACACGATGAAGTGATCCGATTAGCACTTCTCTTCCTTGTCAAATAATCCCTTAGATCCATGGAAGGGGGATCGAAGAGATTAGCCTCGCACTATCGAGGGCGGGAGGCATTCTTGCTTCGTACAGCTGGGACGCAGGGTTCAGAGACGCGGGGCTCATGAACGCAGCTCTTGCGTCGCGGCTTTGGAACACGAGTCTGGCGTCTCTGCTGAGAAGAGATGCAGCTCTCATGTTGCTGATTATCGCGTTTGGACAGAGACGCTTGAGAAACGCAGGGCTGCTGGGCTCCGCGTATAGAGACGCGTGTCTCGTGTCTTTGACAAGGGGCACGAGCTTCGCGTTGGCGTTTGGGAAGCGGTGCTTTAGAAGCGCAAGCTTGGTGAACCTCACGTTTAGGTTGCCAAACGCGAAATTCACGTGTCTGATATGGTACAGAAGAGACGCTAGTCTGAACTTCGCGTCCTATCTCTGTTGGACAATCAGTTGTTCCAACTTGTAGTTGACGTGCACGCCGCCTCTGTCGCCGTTCAGCGTTCCGGTTACGTCGTGGGGGTTGAAGGGAACCCCCGATAACCTGGCACTGAGGAAGGGGATGGACTGGCTGGACATCAAGAATGTTGACCACGCGGGTCTTCTGAGAGACATTGACGCGCATGATGCGATTAGCCACGACATCCTTCTCACCAGTCACGTCTGAGAGAATCTCAGAGCGGACTTCAGGGCAAATCCCCGTAGAGACCCTGTGGTAGGCCCAGGCCTTAGGGCTCTTGGAGCTGATGAGAGGAACTCTTCATACTTTGCCTGGTCAAATTTCACAACAAATGATTCGACCATTTTTCCTATATAGATGACGTCACCTTGGCCACCACTTGCTCGTCAGTAGAGAAAATAGTCCCCAGCGGAGTCACCATCTCTTGTTCGACGGAGAAGGTTCCTTATAAAATTTTCTTGAATCAAATGAAAGATTACAGTGGATTTTCACTCCGATTACAAGAGAGGGAAGATGTTGAGACTTGAATCTCCCCTTTGTTTAATGCTGGGTTCTTGAGGTGGCGGTGGAAAGTGAATCTTGTTTTCCGTTGACCGGGTGTACGTCAGAACTTCTTGGGGATCTTCTCTTTGGATGGCAGATGGAGTAACACAACTCCTGTCAACTAGGAATCTCAAAGAGATTATAAGCAAAGATTAACTTGTACGCAGCAAGTTGCTTGAAGAGTTGGACTCTCTTTCTTTTTGGTGGAAGTCTCGGGGCTTCTAAGGCTCACAAGCCAGTTTCTCTCCAGGAATTATCTGATCAACTGACCCCTTCTCCATAGCAACGGGGCTATTTATAGAGGTTTCAGAAGTGAACGTGCCCCCTAAAAACGCTCTATAATGGGGGTTAACTTTCTCATTATGTGGGCAGTGATTGACCCTATAACAAGGGCAGTTATAACTAAGACGTGGGTTTCGACCCTCGCGCTTTGGTACTACAGTGAAGCTGAGACGCGAGTTTCGACCCTCGCGTCTTTGTGTTGCAGTGATGCTGAGACGCGGGTTTCGACCCTCGCGCCTTGGTGCTGCAGTGAAGCTGAGACGCGGGTTTCGACCCTCGCGCCTTGGTTCTGCAGTGATGGCTATGATTAGCCCTGCGTCTGGAGTTTGGACTCTGCTTTTTGATGACTTGTCTTTAGTAATTTTTAGACAGCCTACAGTCAAGTGATTGGGAGGCCGACAGACCTTGCAACAGTGAGTGAAATCCTCTTATTTTATTTAAAAGCTTCAAGTCGATAGTAATTATGATCGTAATTGACAAAATTTATTGATAAATTATTATGCAAGTTAGTAACTGAGATTAGTGATTGGTAATGGATGGTTAATACTTGTTATTGTTGGCCCAAAGGCCTTCCACTCTAGTTTTGATGATGATTAACTCATGTAGTTATGTGTACTAATAATCTTGTGATGTTTAGTTTTAGATCATTAACCAAGATATTAGTTAATGATTAGCTTCAACAAGAAGTTTTGGAAGCTTGTCACATGGTGATTCAAGAGCCCGAGCGACAAGATCATATATAGCACTCATGGAGTCAAGCTCGGTGAATCACGGTTTGGATCGAGTCGGCTTGGAGACGGCGCTCTACAAGAAGACATCGGTACCCTAGTTTAGTTTGAGTTTTAGATCCATTTGTAAATATTAGAATAGTATGATATGCTCAAGTTCAAAACACACACGTTTCATGTTTTGGATATTGGTTTTCGAATTTTCCATTTTGGTTTAACGGATCTTGGCTTTCATGAATAGATATTATATCAAAACAAGTTTACATGGTTTAATGTATATTAGATTTGTTCTATATACATGCATGCTTCAACTACTTAGACAAACTTAGTTTGATATACCTATTATTGTGTTTTAGGTTTTGTGTTTTAACAAAACGTATTTTTGGAATTAAAGTCAAAAACAAGGATATTCATATTGTTTCATGTATAATGGATTATATCCATATGCATCATGCCTAAATGTTGTTTAATACCATGTTTTTGTATTTGGATGAGTTTTGGACAAAACGTATTTTCTATTCAAAAATTCAAGTTTTAGAAATACGGTTTTTTATTTTTGGCAAAATTTCTATAACACAAAAATGGTCCATATTGTTTGAAATTTGTGTTGAAATTTTTAACACAAGTTTATATTTCATTGTAAAATGATAAAACTAGTTTTGTGTAATTTTAGAGATTTTTACGGGAATTTTTAGGATTAAAAATTACATGTTTTTCTGACCAAAACTGCTGCTGCCAGGCTAGGTCGGTCGACCGAACGGTCGACCGTACCAAGTAGCCGGTCGACCGTAGAGGTCGACCGACGTGCACGGATACGTGCACGCTGGCTTACCCATAAGCCGGTCGACCGCACGGTCGACCGACTGAGAGCAGGTTGCTCTCGGGTTGTACCCGGTCGACCGAGCGGTCCACCATACAGAGAGTCATTGCTCTCTATATCTGGGTCCGGTCGACCGCGTGGTCGACTGGTAGCTGCCAGCGGTCAAAAGTGACCGTTGGCCAGTCGACCGGTAGTTCATTTTTGACAGATTTTACTGCCAACGGCTATATTTTTTAATGGGCTATAAATACCCCATTAATGGCCAGTTTTCACTAAGAATTTTTGGACGAATTTTTTGAGCTTTCTCTAGGTGATTTTTGCATTATTTCATATTGATCATTTATATTTATATGCTTGGCTTGTTAGTATGTGCATCACTAGTTGGTTGATTTAGTATAATTGCAATTAGTTTTTTAAATTCCGCATTAAGTTCACTAGATTAGCATTATCACCTATTCACCCCCCTCTAAGTGATTTTCAATTGGTATCAGAGCCTACGCTCCTGATATTTAGGTTTAACCACTTAGGAGTGAGATCTTGGTTAGCTAATCTAAGACTTGCATTTGCATACTCTTTGTTTATACACACTTATGGATCCCCTTGCCCCTCCCATGATTAATGCTTGTGACTTTGAAATATGGAAGATTAGAATGAGTATTTATTTAAAATCCCTAGGTTATTTTGTTTACCTTGCTACTACCAAGGAATCTTTTATTGGTAATAGCAAGTATAAAATGGCTAATGCTCAAGCCCTAAGGGCTATTAGAAACTCACTAAGTAAAGAATATTTATCTATGGTTTCTCATTGTGATTCCGCCTTTGCAGTGTGGAACATATTGACATCTCCCGAGCTTCAAACACAAATCAATATGGAGGAAAAATCTAGTGGAGAAGAATCCGACCAACATTGCTTCATGGTCCAAGGGAATGACTCCCTTGAGGTATATTCAGAAACTCAACTAGATAATAGTGTTATTTCTTCTTGTAGTGATTATATAGATGCACATGCTTTATATGAAGAACCATCTATAGTTAGTGAAAATTTGATTTCTAAATACAAACTTTTGAAAAGGATAATCTTATTTTAAAAGAAGAAAATAAAAATTTATCCTCTAGACTTGAAAATGTTTTGCAAGAAAGAGAAAAGATTTCAAGTGAACTTGACTCATTTAAATCACAACTTGATCTTGCACTTAATGAAAACAAATTTTGAAAAGTAAAAATGATTATGAATATATTTTGATGAAAAATAAGGATTTAACTTCAAAACTTGATTTTGTATTAAAAGAGAATAATTCTTTGAAGAACAAAATTGACTTAATTTCACAAGAATTGAAAGAGTGTTTAAAGAAAAATATTTCTTTACAAATGATTTTGACACTCATGTTTGTCATGCTAGTGTAGCTTCACCTAGCACATCTTTTGCATGCTCCACTTTATCTTCTAGTATTGAAAATGACATAAATGTTTTGAAGAAAAGTGTAGATTGTTTGGGCTCCACTTTGAGCCAATGTACTTTAAATCATACACGCTTGGAAACCTTGGTTCGTAAGAAACAAGGTCCATCTTTGCATGCACACCCATCACGGCATACACATGCTTCCCACGATCACCACCATCACATGTATGCTCATGTGTACATTTGTACTCATTGTGGTCGTAAGGGCCACCTTGCTAGATTTTGCTATGATCGCTTACATGATGAAAATTTAGCAACTAATTTTGTTTGGGTTAGAAAAGATACTAACTCCCGTGGACCCAAAAGGAAATGGGTACCAAAGACCACCCCTAAAATTTTGATGTAGGTGTGGGCTCTCACATCACGTGAGAGTGGAGGTGCCTTGAAGTGGATGCGTTTCATGCTTAAAGAAAACTATTTGGATGCATCACTTTCAAAGGAGGTTTGGTGGGAAGACCACCTTGGTTTAGAGATCTAGAGAAGTGCCCTTCATCGGTTTTGGTATCTATCTCTAACTCCCATTTATATTTACATACTTTTCATGTTCATCTATTTATAGCATGTCATGTTTTATTGTTCATTATACTTATGTCATGTTGATTAGATAAGATTAGTGTTATACATGTTTAGTTACTTGAGACACCCATATATGGATCTATATTTAGTATTCTCACCTTGTTTAAACTAATATGTATGCCCTAGATCCAATGTACATGCATATACATAATGATCATATGAATGTTTATGATTTTTATTTTGTTGAATCATGTTTTGATTAGTATGTTAAATGCCATGTATTAGACCATTGACATGCATGTATAGCTTATGAGATCACCCATGCTTATATGGATCATTTGTTGTGTTCTCACCATTTGTTTAGCTATTACGCTCATCATAGTTCTAATGACATGTGAATTTACATAATGATCGTTTTATGTTTGTAATGATGATTTATGTCCCGTTTTATGCTACATGATTTGATTACTTGTTTAGATGTTAGTTTTTCATTAAGACTAGAATTTATACTTGTACATATAGTGGACTACAAATAAATCTTTATATATGTTTGTGCTTGAATGCCTATTTGTACCCATTAGATGTGCTAATATAGTCTAGTTTTGATGATTCATGCATTTAAACTTGTATTCCCATTTTGGATATGTTTTTATGATTATGTGTTTTCACTTCATGTATATGTCTATTTTGCCAAACCTTAAGATATACATGTATACCCCTTGAGTCATTTGCTTTTCATGCAAATCTTTATTATGGACTCAATTGTATTTAGGGATATGTATGTATACTTCTTATTTTGTCAAAACATACATATGCCTTGAAGTATAGATTTTTTAATGAAAATTTTGGTGTATCATGTTTTCGTGTTTTTAAGGAATTTCAATTGAGCTTAATTGAATATTTTCATGATTGTGTGTTTCACATTATACTCGTTCACTCACTCTATTATGTTTCTCATGATTATGTTTTCATGAGTATGATATGGGCTTTATGTACTTTGAGTGTTTAGTGATCATGTGATTTACATGTGTCTCATGAAAAACAATTTGTTTTATTCCTTACTTGAAGGATTTCGCACTAGTTTAAAAGTTTTTCCATTTAACTAGTTCGTATTCTTCACTATGGTAGAGATTTTCAAACAAACTATATTTTCAACCTATTTTTGAAAACCCCTACCTTCTAAGGGCGGTTGAATGGGAGAACATGCTCATGTATACTTTATAGTGAAAATCATTTTAAACTTGAACATGATTGGGAGGATAGGTATATGAGATATACACTTGATATTATTGTTGTTTCAATTGGTATCATTGGATTCTTTCAATTGGCATCAATATTGACATTTTTGTATACTCATATATTTTTTTGTATATGTATGCTTGCACTTCAAAGAGTATCAATTTCAATTGGTATCTAATTTTTCATACATATATATGTTTTTATTTGTGCTTATTATACTCATATATCTTAGAGCACAAATTTTGATCATGATAAGCATGTTTTATAATGACTATCTTGTTTCAATTGACTAGTTTTCAATTGGTATCCGTATACAAGCTTATTCATTGTTTCATTTCGTATTTCATAAAGGGGAGAAAAACTTGTATTTCATTTTTCAATTGGCATTTGGTTTACTATGGATTTTGCATTCCACTCCCTTGCTTTATGATAGAAAATAATGATTTCATTGGTATCTTTGCTTTAAAGAATAATAATTTCAATTGGTATCAAGATTTATGTTTAGAAATTCAAAATTTGTATTGTTTAATTTCAATTGGTATCAAGATTGCTTATTTACATTGGTATGTTATTTGTTTACTTATCAATTGGTATCAAGATTTTTGTTTTTTTTCAATTGGTATAGTTTCACTTTTACTTGGTATCAATATGCACTTCATTGACATATTTTTAATTGGTATCATGTTTAAAGTCACCCCTTATTGACTTTGTTTTTGTTTTAGACAAACAGGGGAGAACATTGTTTTATAGTTTTGACCCTTTTGTTGATTCTTTGTTTCGAACAAAAAGGGGAGAAAAATTTATTGATTTGTTTTTACTTTAACCCCTTTATTGATGATTGACAAAAAGGGGGAGAATTATTTGTGAGTTTAACATGCATATAAACTCAAATATATATATGTATGCATGTTTTATGTTTTTATTAAGTTCATTTGGTATTATCAAAAGCATTATTTAAAGAACATGTTTATATTTGGTATCAAGAACTTTAATTAGTTTTGTTTTGCAATTGGTATCAAGGGTTTGTTTTATTTAATTGATATCAAGAACATGTTTAGTATTCATTAAATATATTTATTGTTTATGTTATGCATGAGTTAAGGGGAGCTTCCTTGAAGCTTAACTTTAATCCATACATATATAACTCCATGAGTTTTGTTATCATCAAAAAGGGGGAGATTGTTGGCCAAAGGCCTTCCACTCTAGTTTAGATGATGATTAACTCATGTAGTTATGTGTACTAATAATCTTGTGATGTTTAGTTTCAGATAATTAACCAAGATATTAGTTGGTGATTGGCTTCAACAAGAAGTTTTGGAAGCTTGTCACATGGTGATTCAAGAGCCCGAGCGACAAGATCATATATAGCACTCATTGGAGTCAATCTCGGTGAATCACGGTTTGTATCGAGTCGGCTTGGAGACGGCGCTCTACAAGAAGACATCGGTACCCTAGTTTAGTTTAAGTTTTAGATCCATTTGTAAAGATTAGAATAGTATGATATGCTCAAGTTCAAAACACACACGTTTCATATTTTGGATATTGGTTTTCGGTTTTTTCCGTTTTGGTTTAACCGATCTTAGTTTTCATGAATAGATATTATATCAAAACAAGTTTACATGGTTTAATGTATATTAGATTTGTTCTATATACATGCATGCTTCAACTACTTAGACAAACTTAGTTTGATATACCTATTCATGTGTTTTAGGTTTTGTGTTTTAACAAAACGTATTTTTGGAATTAAAGTCAAAAACATGGATATTCATATTGTTTCATGTATAATGGATTATATCCGTATGCATCATGCCTAAATGTTGTTTAATACCATGTTTTTGTATTTGGATGAGTTTTGGACAAAATGTATTTTCTATTCAAAAATCCAAGTTTTAGAAAATACGGTTTTTGGTTTTTGGCAAAATTTCTATAACACAAATATGGTCCATATTGTTTGAAATTTGTGTTGAAATTTTTAACACAAGTTTATATTTCATTGTAAAATGATAAAACTATTTTGTGTAATTTTAGAGATTTTTATGGGAATTTTTAGGATTAAAAATTACATATTTTTCTGACCAGAACTGCTGCTGCCAGGCTAGGTCCGTCGACCGGACGGTCGACCGTACCAAGTAGCCGGTCGACCGTAGCGGTCGACCGACGTGCACGAATATGTGCACGCTGGCTTACCCATAAGCCGGTCGACCGCACGGTCGACCGACTAAGAGCAAGTTGCTCTCGGGTTGCACTCGGTCGACCGAGCGGTCGATTGTACAGAAAGCCATTGCTCTCTGTATCTGGGTCCGGTCGACCGCGCGGTCGACCGGTAGCTGCCAGCAGTCAAAAGTGACCGTTGGCCGGTCGACCGACCGGTTGTCCGGTAGTTCATTTTTGGCAGATTTTGCTGCCAACGGCTATATTTTTTAATGGGCTATAAATACCCCATTAATGGCCAGTTTTCTCTAAGAATTTTTGGACGAATTTTTTGAGCTTTCTCTAGGTGATTTTTGCATTATTTCATATTGATCATTCATATTTATATGCTTGGCTTGTTAGTATGTGCATCACTAGTTGGTTGATTTAGTATAATTTCAATTAGTTTTTAAATTCCGCATTAAGTTCACTGGATTAGCATTATCACCTATTCACCCCCCTCTAGGTGATTTTCAGTTATTCTGGTAAGTAGACTAATCGGTAATAGAAAGTGAAATTGATGATAAATCGATGATATTAATTAATTAATATGATATGAATGGATACTAACTAAGATAAAGATCATTTGTGGTATCTCTTGGATACTATAAATAGTTCCTCAAAACTACGATAATAAGATAAGAAATGATTAACTTATAATTAATTGGTGTGTTTGTTAATTGATATCTTGTGAATACTCGTGCGTGCACAAATATGTATGTTATATGTGTATATGAATGAAATAATCGGTTTAGAACCGGTGGAGGGTATCAACGGGGTGTGAATTGTTAATATTACTGATGGATATGTCTGATGCTTGTGTACTTGTGTCATGTATGTATATGATATGATATGGCAAAGTATAAGCTGAAGAACATGGCGGAGTTTATGTTGAAGCATATGGCGGAGATTTAAATGTATCCATTCGTGGAGGAAGAAGACTACGAATGGGATACATGTTTAAGTTTGTATCTATTCATGGAGGAAGGGGAGTGCAAATGGGATACGTGTGTTATGTGTTGTATCTATTCATGGAGGAAGGAGAGTGTGAATGGGATACATGTGATTAGATGGTATACGTGTGTTTGTATTTCTCCGTGTGTTATGAATGGTATATGTATGATATGAATGGTCTACACACGTGATATACGTGTAAATGCATGCGTACTGTAGAGAAACAAAACCCTCGAAGTAGATTGTATTGAATAACATAAGAGAAGGTACAAGATATATATAGAAAATAAGGTGTGTATATGGTTATTGTACGGTGGGAGAAGTTTTCCTCGTAAAATTTCCTTGAATCAAATGAAAGATTACAGTGGATTAACACTCCGACTACAAGGGAGGGGAGATGTTTAGACTTGGATCTCCCTTTGTTTAATGCTGGGTTCTTGATGTGGTGGTGGAAAGTGAATCTTGTTTTCCGTTGACCGGGTGAATGTTAGGATCTCTTTGGGATCTTCTCTTTGGCTAGCAGATGGAGTAACGCAGCTCCTGTCGACCAAGAATTTCAAAGAGATTGTAGGCAAAGATTAACTTGTGCGCAGCAAGTTGCTTGAAGAGTTGAACTCTCTTTCTTTTCGGTGGAAGTCTCGGGGCTTCTACAGCTCTCAGGCCAAGTTCTTCTCCAAGAATTATCTGATCAACCGACCCCTTCTCCATAGCAAACGGGGCTATTTATAGAGGTTTGAGGGGTGAACGTACCCCCTAAAAACGCTCCATAATGGGAGTTAACTTCCTCATTATGTGGGCAGTGATTGACCTAATAATGAGGGCAGTTATAACTGAGACGCGGGTTTCGATCCTCGCACCTTGGTGCTGCAGTGACGTAGAGACGCGAGTTTCGACCCCCGCGCCTTGACGCCACAGTGGTGCTGAGACGCGGGTTTAGACCCTCGCGCCTTGGTGCGACAGTGAAGCTGAGACGCGGGTTTTCGACCCTCGAATCTTGACGCTGCAGTGAAGCTGAGACGCGGGTTTCGATCATCGCGTCTTGACGCTGCAGTGAAGCTGAGATGCGGGTTTTGACCCTCGCGTCTTGATGCTGCAGTGAAGCTGAGACGCAGGTTTCAACCCTCGCGTTTTGATGCTACGGTGATGACTATGATTAGCCCTGCGTCTGGAGTTTGGACTCTGCTTTTTGATGACTTATCTTTTAGTGATTTTTAGACAGCCTACAGAACCCCCTCCAAAGTTTTCGATACTCCGTGGTTGATTGGGATGGATTTCGAAATACTTTGGACTCTAGTTGAATTCATACTTCTCATGATTGAACTGACAATTATTTGAGATGCTCTGAGCTTGATTCTGTTTGGAATATGGTCTTCATGAGTGTACTGTGAAACCCTTTGAAGCTACCAGAAATGATCGTAGTGAGTATCTAGATACACAGTCTAGACCTCCCTAGTACTCTGAGTTTGTTGTTGGTGTACTTTGAACCAGAGGGAAACAGTCATCTGCTTGTGCCAATGTACTGTTGAACTGAATTGCAGAAGTAAGGACTGAACATAAGTTCTGTAGACGCAGGGGTCATATTGCTTTGGAAACGCATTCTTCACTTAGAGTGGGGACGCGTCTGTTAATATACTGCAGAGACGCAATTCTTATAAGGATGCGTCTTTTGAGATTAAGATGCAGCTTTTGTTCTGTGAACTAGTCATGATTTTGACCTAGTTGAAGAAGCGCGATCTTCGGAGGGACACGATTTTCTGTTTGAACACGAATTCGTGTTGTGTGCGCGTTGCCACGCATCCAACAGAATTGAGGGGACATCTCCCTTTTGGCGCGCGAATTTTGCGCTGCATTTAATATGCATGCCACGCGTCGAACAGGGATTAGGCCTCGAGCCAAAACCGCGTATCTCTGGGGATTTTCGTGTCTACAAAAAACAACAGTCTTTCAAAAGTCATCATTAGACTCTTCTTCTTCGTTGAGCCTTTTAGGGTTAAGAAAAGCTCAAGGCTTTGTTCTTTCATTCTCACCATCTTCAATCAGTGATCTCACGGTCGAAATGGCGCCCAAGACTAAACCCACTTCTTCATCTTCAAGCGCTGTCGCTCCGGAGGTTCAATGGGTGGTTCTTCCCTACAGGAGGCCCCTATTTCAGGTAGTAAAACCATCTGACTTGGTTTCTGCCATTGAAGGGGCTTAAAGAGTTCTTTTAACTCGTAAGCCTCTTTTGAATATGAACCGCCAACGCGGGCTCATGCCCGTGTTTGATCTTCAGGCGCGCCTCTCGAATTGATAGATAAGACGCATGTTTGACAACCTCTGCATCCTTTCTTTATCAACTTGAGTCTATACCTGCTTGTTGAACGCAGGGTCTCATTAAATCTCACATTTCAGACTCGACGCTCAGAATATTTCTAAGTATGGGGAGTTCAGACGTAGGCTTCTTACGATTCTTGCGTCTTTCAACATCAGACGTAGATTTTAATAAATGTCGCGTCTGAGTCCGATACTTAGAAATTTTTCTAAGTCGTGGATTTTGAAGTGCGGGCTTCATGCTAGCCTCGCATCCTTTGAGTCTGGATACAATTTTTGATGATCTACGCATCTGGATTTATTCCTGCGTTTGAGTTTTAAACACTTAACCATTTTCTTTCAGATTTCTAATTAAGTATTGTTCTCTTTGCAGTACGATACTCCTCCAACCCGTTATCCAAAAAGTGCCACTTTGGGCACATAGGCGGCACTGATCGTAATCTAACCTTTGTGCTCCAGAAAATTGCTCCTGTAACTACTGGCAAATCGAATGAGCGAAAGGAGTGGATCTCTAAGGTCAGTATGGTGACCCTCCGAGAGATTATCTCTGATGGACTATTCGAGACGGACTCTCGCACTCCATTACAGAAGCTTGTCTTCTTCTTTGGTGATGCCATTGACGAGGATGATAGGATTTTGAACGACGGAGATTATAAGTGGCTCTGTCAGATAGGGGATAGGAGGTTTTTTCTTCCCAATATGGAGAGGATGTATCCCCTATCTTATTTTCAGCATATGTCTGTTCACCGTGCGATAGACTGGGATCTTTCTCGATTAGTCTCCGGTGTCTTGCTTGGCAAACTGGTGCAAAGAAGTATACTCGGCCTGTCATAGGAAACAGGTCTTTGGTTATTCCCCGGATTGATCAGGTTTGAATATCCGCGAGGAGAGACCCCTCAGCTTGGTACTACCTTCATCAATCAGTTCATGAAGGGTAGGAGTGATTTTCCCGTCGACTTCTGCCCGTACGGGTGGATTCATTCTTCCAACAGATCCTGGTGGGGCAGGATGGTCGGATTTGTTCTTGTCAAGCTTGGAGCTCTGCTGGAACAGGTGGGGCTGTACCACTCAGTTAGGGCTGTGCAATATGGCCTCCCGCAAAGTTCCCATAATTTCTATGGCATCCTGGAGCACTATAATTCTTTGACGGGCACATTTTTTACCCCATTCGGAGAGATGGGGCTCGCTCTTCATGAGTTGTAAGAAGTTTTGGGGCTTGTTATGGGGATGCCCCTTATGAAGAATACAGTCCAACTTCTGAAGAACTTCATCTCTTGAAGATGGAGAACCCTCAAGTATACGAGACATACTGGGAAGTATTGTGCCACTTCCATATCTGCGGTCAAATAACCTCCTGGAGAACCAGGGGTGTCAAGCAGATGTCCTAGTCAAGTTACCTGTTCAATGGTATAAATGAGAAGGACAGCCCAGTGACCAGCCTGGCTCCTAGTACTGACAAAGAAATTGCTGAGAGGATTAATGCCTCTGCAAGCTCTTATACTACGGAGTCAAATGAGGATACTTTCAAACCTGACACGGTCTTTGAAAGTTTTCATCATCAAGCTCGAGTTCCTATTCCTGACCGGGCGCTATTGGCGGGCTTTCTTATGCTATGGCTGAAGCATTGTGTGGTGCCAACACTGCCACATGAAGTAATTATCGCCAATGTAGTGTACCCAGCGGTTTTGTTGGCCTACGGAAAGTCTATTGCCCTTCTTCCAGCAATGGTGGCTAGAATTCAAAGTGGATTACGGGCTCTGGTTAAAAGCTTGTGCCAGGTGGAGGCGATTGTCGACTCCAAGTGTAGACCAGAGGTTGATTCGGAGGGAAGGCCAAGAGTAAAGACCCCTAACCCCAGGATCGAGCTTCCATATACGTACTTGGTGGCTTAGTACGTTATGCACTGCCCTCCACTGATGATGGTGGTGCCTCTGTTTGAGGGGTTTGTCCCTTTTATGCAAAAGCTGAAGAATTCGAGCTGGTCCAACTACTATATATTCTACGTCCAAAATGTATTCTGAACGCTTGGAACTACTAGCTCGACCGTTGCTTCCCCGAGATTACTGGTGCATCTTACAGGGATAAATTTTCCGACCTTGCGGGACCAGATGACTTCACAAGACTGCCATCGGGAGTCTTCTGGTGGCTGATTAATATTCGGCCTGGGTATCTACTCTTCCGACAAGGGAATTCATGTACGATCGAGCCTTACATGCCGAGTCGTTTTGCTCGACAGTTCGTGATTGAGGCTAAACCTGCACACAAAATACGAGATTATAGAACTTAAGAAAGAATATGTGCAAGTGCTCAATTCTTCCGCTATAGCAAGTGGCTATGCGGGTCGTGATCCACAAGGAGGGTTTGCGATGGAAGCTTTACGGTTCTTTATTGAAATCGTTAAGAATAAAAGCGAAGGTTCTTCTCTGTTTTTAAGTTAAGAAAAAGTGAAAGAATTATGTTATGCTAGAAGAGAATGAAAGATGAAGAAGGTGAAAAATCAGAAAACAATAAAAGCGACTATGTACAATGAAGTGGAGAAGAAAGAGTTGGAGAAGATGGTTGGTGATCTATACTAAAGAAGTAAAAGAAAAGAAAGAAAGAAAAGTGTAGAAATACTTACCTAGGTTGATTGATGACTTACTTGGAAACCTTTTTGCAAGTTCTACCCTTTTGCTTCGGAGGCGTTCAACGCATAGATCATAAACTCGAGCTCGGTCCCCGTGCACATTATATCGTCAAGCATAAGAAGAACGAAGTGATGCGGATCTGGGAAGAGGAGAACATCTTCATGAACTATCGCTGGCTCTCACGTAGCTTAGTTATACTTGCTTTGGAATTCACTTGTACACTCAATAAATACAACCAAGGTAAAGTAGAAGAGGAAGACGAAACAAAAGGAAATACAAACATAAAAAGAACTTTTACCTTTATTAATTGCAGAGACAATGGAAGAAAGGAGGAGGGTACATCGTCGGTGTCACTCTCAACTTCAGCCTCTCTCTCTTACTTATATGAATCTTCTTCTACCCTAAGTTACATACAAATTACATAACAAGAAAAGAAAAACCTAAACTATAAAGAATTAAAACTAGGCTAAATCCTAATCTGCATTCACGTCCCATTTTCAGCGCAAGTACAGGCCTTTTATAGGCAAAACCCTAACCACCATGATCCCGGGGAGGTCGGGGGAGCAAACGCTCCCCCTAACTCCCCAACAAAGCCGCGGAAACGTGGCCCAAGCCGTGTTTCCGCGGCCAGGGTGTGGCCAGGTGGCCACACCCTGTTGGTGGGTCTCCCCGGTTTCTCTCCCTCTGACTTTATTTGGAGTTGGTTTTGCAGTTTGGCTCCGAGATTTTGAAGAAATGGCCTTGGATTCTTGGCTTTAACCGATCGATCCTGAGAGGATTCTTCTCAACCAGTTTCAACCTCTTGAATTTGCCCTGATTTTGTGTGTGTGAATTAATTCTGATTTAATTCAGAATTCTGGTGGGCTTTTGGCTCATTTATCTTCATCTCCTTAAAGATTGGGCCTGCAAATAAATTAAACAAATAATTAGGACAATACAGGCTTTTATTCTAAAATAAGTATGGAAATGTGACATTAAATATGCAACATTAGTAACCAATCACACCCCTATACCTATCTTTTGCTCGTCCTCGAGCAAAACAACTAAATTATACTAAGGATTATTAGACCACTTTCGCAGGTCGCGCGATTGCACTGAGTATGTGCAACAAGCCGTTAAACCTCTAGGTTCCCCCTAGAGGACGAGTTTTATCTCGTGAGGGTTTTCAGCGGATTACACCCACAAAATCCATAAAGAAAGAGAAATAAAGAGTTAGTATTTTCGAAAAGCATTTTGAAAGAGAAAATATTTGAAATATGATTGTAAGATCTAAGCAATCTACAAGTTATAGGAAAGCTGAATTTTTCATTCCTAAACTTAGTCTCTATTCAAAAATTTGTTATCAATCAAAGTAAGGAGTCAAATTGTGCTTCTCATCTAGTCTATTACTTTACCCTAAGTCATATGCACCTTGTGAATGTGAAAATTTTGACTAAGGGTTCATTAACTCTAACTCTTATGCCTTATTTATTTTATATATATACTTGCACATTTTTTTTTTGTGGTATTATTCCTTAGTTTTATTAGGCTTTCTAATCTGCCCATGTAACGAGCCTTTAATCGATGACTCCCAAACCAAACGGTCTTAGGGCACCAGGTGAGAAAACACCCCCAAGGACTTAAGGACTCGAGCAAGTAAGGCCACAAAACTAAGGATTTTATTATATGAACCTCTTTTAGGCGTGAATACTTATGCTTTATTAGGCACAAATACCCAACTTAATCAGAGGATTTTTCTTTTCAAACTTATCTAATCATCTTTCGCATAAATACTAAGGCTTGATTAGGCCAAAGCACCTAGCTAGTCAATAATTAGACTTGTTTTTTTTTTTCTTTTTTTTTTCAAACTCATCTAATTATCTTTTGCATAAATACTAAGGCTTTCTTAGGCCAAAGCACCTAGCTAATCAATAATTAGATTTATTTATATATATATATTTTTTTATAAGGCATAAGAATCTTTGTTTTTTTTTTGAACCCTAAGTGTGTAAGTGTATGAAGTGTGCATATTTCATCAAGGTAAAGATCAAGACTAAATTACTTTGACAAATTATCTTCCTAACTCTATAAATCAAACAAATAATTTTATTTTGACCAAGTATAAAAAATCCTAATTTGGATTTTCCTATTCCTTAAGATTAACTTAATTTCTTACATAAATAAGTCAAAATATTGTTTCTATTTTTCAAAAAGTTTTTAAAAGTAAAGAAAAATGTTTTTTTTAAGAAAAAGAAAAGTTATGTTAGACCCTCCCCCACACCTATCTCATGCATTGTCCTCAATGTATGAATTAATGCATAGATGCATGAAAAAGACGAAAGGGAAGGAAAAGGTTACCTTAAGGTGGTGGTTCCGGTGGTGGTCTGATTGGTCCACGAAACGCGACCCAATCAACTTTTCTTGGGTCTCGGAGGAACCCACCAGAAATTACTTTAATATAACCCACTAAAAGATGTATCCATAAAGGATCTTTATTAAATATTTTACCCCATCTAATTTCCATATTTCATAATTGATTTCGGAGTCAAATTTATCAACCACCTCGTCTCAGAATGGAGTATGAAATGATAGAATGATTGACTTGGACTCATGAAGGATAGGAACTATTACCGACTCAGGAAGGTGACTTAAATCAAGTAAAGGTTCAAGAGTCGAAATTGGTTCAGGAATATGCAACATTAGCAACCAATCAGTTCGGCTATGATCAACTGCACATCGGTAACCCCAATGCTGACCTCTCCTTCAGCGGGAACTTGTTTGAAGGTGCTCGAGCATGGTATTATAGTGTGGCTGGAGGGACAAAAGCTGTTTTCAGCTTGCCTCACAAGACGCCCAACTGTTACACTAGCCTTAGCTTCTGTACTTGGTACTCCCTGGCTAGCAAGATGCCTGGTTTCTCAATAAATATCTCATGTATTAAGAGCATCAAAGCGTCTTATGAGGACAAATTAGAGTCCAACAAACGCGCGCGGGGTATGGAGGAATACCAGGTAACCGAGAAAGAAGCAGGAGGGGAAGCAGGGACGGGATCGAGAGCAGTAGCACCCAAGGAGCCGCCCATTAAAAAGAGTCGATAGGCTGTGTCTAAACATTCCCATGGCTCTACTTCCAAGGGTGAGCCTATCCCAAAGAAGTCTAGGAGAGAACTGGAGGCTAAAGCTTCAATGCTCGAGGTAGTCCCTTCTGGTGTTGAGGGGCAGAGGGAGGAAGAGGAAGAGGAAGAGGAAATCCCCCTTCTTCGTCCTCGCGGACTACGCAGCAGGGGCCCTGTGATCTTAGAAGAAAGGGGAGCTTGCAGGTGAACCCGTCATGGCTTAGGAAGCTGAGCGATTCGAAGTTGACTTGATGGGAAGGGATGATGTTGAGATTCCAGGGGTCTCAACTTAGCCTGGGTCTTCTTCAGTTCAAGAGAGAAGGGATGAGGTGCAACAGCCTGGGTCTACTAATGTATTGATACCCAGCTCGCGGGATGTCGATCCCAGCCCTACTACTGGAGTACTTGGTGGTAAGGTCTCGATAGCTGAGGCCTCCTATGTTGAACTGTCGTCTTCGTCATCTGAAGAGCATGGATATTATTCTGAAGATAAAGTCGATTTTGGTGATGAATCTGCTCTTCCAGATATGAGCAAATTCTCGCATATTTCGGAGGAAGAGATACAACGGTGTGACCCTGTGACGGTTCCGCCAATAGCAACGATCGCTGCTACTGAAGGTACTCTCCTTGTCTTTTTGAACCGGCTTCTCTTTTAGCTAGGGAAGGGTTCTGACATTTCCTTTTGACTTTGTGCCATAGGGCTGGCTGTCGACAGTGAAGCTACAACTTCCTCTCAGATTGAGGAAATGATTCAAGAGTTGGCCCAGCAGGAGGGCCTTGAGGCTCCTACTACCGGAATGCCTCAAGAGAGTGCAACTGTCGAAGTCCAGGCGGTCTCAACCCCACAAGATCTGCCCAGGAAATCGCCATTTTCAGATCCTTAACTTGGTAAGAGAATACTGATGCATTGAATATCCTCCTTTTTATTATCATGGTTAATGTTTCGGTGGTTTGTAGAGAGTGCTGGAGTAGCTCAAGCAGAGAATTTTGCGACAAGCATTGACGCAGAAGGCAGTACAGTTCAAACCTTGACTGGGAAACCCGATGTCGCAAGGTTTGCTGTTACTCCAGTCGCAGCGGAGGCCGCTACAACCATAACCGCCCCGGAAGTGTCGGCGACCATCTCAGTACCTGATGAACCTATCGTCGGCCTTACTCCTGTACCAGCTGACTGGTTCCCGTCTCTCACACTGTCATAGAAAGGGGCTCCGGGAGTACATCAGCAGAGTTCTCTCAGTTACTGACATCATGGAAGAGCTAGCGCGTCAAATGGTACAGCAATTCTTTACTTCCATGCGATCTTGTATTAACCTCATCCTTTCTGGGGGCAGCTCTCTCGAGTTTGCTCGAATACTTCTCGAAAATCAGATCGAGAACATCTGTCATACTGGGAGTCCCTCGCAGGCTAGGGCATGCCTGATGCTGGTGGAGCAGCTGGGAAGCCATCTGAGGAGCTCAAGTCTCTGGAGAATGCTGGCTCAGTAGATGAGGCTCGGACAACCTTGAATAAGCTTCTTGCCGCTCAAGAACATGAGCGAAAGGAGATGGAGGAACAAATAGCTGAAGAGACCCGCCACCTCCAGCATTTTCAGGCTGACCATCAAAGGTTGATTAGCGATTCCAAGGAATCTGAAATCGTCATACAGAATGCAGAGCAGGTTGTCGCCACTGCTCGAGCTACCATAGCCAGGGCACAAGCCTTGATCGAGATCAATGAGCAGAAGCTTGCCGCTGCTAGAAAAAGGCTGGAGGAGCTGGAAAATGCTAGGATGCAGGTTGAAGAAGGCCTCTCTGCTTATTCCTCTAAGTTGGAGTCTCTTCATGCACAACTGGCTGCGAAGAGATTTTTGTCTGAGGAGGAGTTACGAGTCCAATCTCTAATGGAGGCTGAAAAGGCACGTCAACATGAGATGTACCGTCTCAGAGAACAAATCCGTTCTTTGACGAAGCAAGATTATTAGCCTTCTTCTCCCTTTTGTATTGTTCACCCCTTTTTTTAACACTCTATTTGTCAAGAGTGTCTGTATTACTTTTATCATGAATCAAATAATAAAAGTCTTCAAATTTTTGCTCCATCTTCATCTCTGCAAGTTTTTTTTTTTGCTCGCCGTCGATGAACTTAATTTCATAGCCGTAGTCTTTGGCTGTTTGTAAAACGTAGTCTTTAGTCGGCCATGAAGAACAAACTCAGGCTGAACTGAGTTCTTCAGTGAGACGCGGTTTTCATTTATAATGGAGACGCGATCTTGTGGGACGTGGCCCTGAGTCATTACTGAAGATGCCGTTCAAGCTTATCAAGGAAGACGCGCGAACCTTCCTTTCCAATTAAGGGTGCGGCTTTGACTTAAGGACAAAAGGGCGTGGTTCTGAAACGTAAACTTGTGCTCTTCAATAAAAAGGACGCAGCCTTCATGAAAGGACGCAGATCTATAAACGCGGCCCTTGATCCTGTCAGGATGCAGTGGAAACGCGATCTTAAGCTCCTCAAAAACTGATGCATGGACCCTAGATAATGGATGGGGACGCGGCACTGGTTCAATAGAGACACGTCTCTTGACCTTGATAAGGCGCAAACTCAGGCTGTATTGAGTTTATGATAAAGACACGACTGTCATCTCGTAAAGGAGACGCAGTTTCGGGCTCCACGTGAACGACATAGGCCTTCTCTAGTTGTTGAGGACGCAAGCTTCGGCATGCAGCTTTCAAGTTTTTTACAAGTTGTTGTGAACTCAAGACGCAACCTCGGAATGGACCCCATTTGCTGAGGGGACGCGGCTCTGAACCACTCCAAGAGACGCAGTCACGGATCTCTTAACAGGAATGAAAAGAACGCAGCCTTCGGGTTCATGAAGGGACGCAGGTTTCAGGATGCGACCTTTGAGTCTGCGCTTGACGCAACCTCCCAAGTGTTACATGCAGCTCGTCTTAAAGATCTTGTTAGATCTTTAAATGCCAAATCGGCATTGATAATTGGGGACTCGTGTCCTCCGATGTTTTTCCGAAGCAGCAATCCACGCGTCAGCTCTTCATTGGGCTTTGGCGTCAATATCTTTAAATGCCAAGTCGGCGTTGACGATTGGGGACTTATGTCCTTGACGTTTTTTGAAATGGCAATCCATGCGTCAGCTCTTTATTGAGCTTTGACGTTCGTGCGGGAATTAAGGCCGATGGCTCTGATTATTGCGCCATTAATTACAGGCCTTATGGGTTGCCTATAAATAGGCCTCGCCCCTTAACAGTCCATTGCTTAGACTGTTTACCCTTAAGAGTAGGCGCTCTGAGGGACTTCATCCTGACTTAATTTTCTTCTTTCAATGGGATGTACCCCCATGGACGGCGAAGACTCAAAGCTTTCATGCTTTCCTTTAATCTTTCCTGAAGATTATCACTGTCAAGTGATTTCAAGATCAAAAAGCGTCTCTCTGTGTACCTTTTATATCCGCGCCTTGATGCAGAAAGTTTAATCTCTAGAGGGTTCTTCTGCCGGTAGGAATCAATTATCATCATGAAATACTCAATCCAACTGAGTTTTGGTTTTGCTGTCCCTCGAAGAGATTCACTCTCTTGACCTTCTCTTGAAGCCTGACTGGTGCGCCCATTGTTTGAAAGTCGCGCCTTTTAAACTTCTTGATGAAGTGCGAGTTGATTGAGTCTAAACTCTAACTCAAAGTCCTTTGGATGCAAGTGTGATGAACTCTGTACCTGGACTGTGAGACGCGAGCTTTGCATATTGTAACGCCCCGATCCTGGCGGATACGGAGACATTACTGCAACGTATATACGCAAGTCAGAAGTACCTTCACGTATATACGCTAAGCATCAGTACAGGCAAGAATCAGAGTACGGAAGCACGTGGTGCATTATACATTCCAACATATGAGTACAATTACAAAGTTATCACCAGAGGTGACAAATATTACAATAATATTACATCACCAGAATGGCGCAATTGCGAGATTACAAGAGATATACAAGTATGAACAGTACAAAAGGCACTCACGAGTTTACTAAAGGAAACTCGAGAGGCACACAGGGGGCCTGGAAGGATAAGACTCTGGACGGTCTGCTGGAGATCCACGCTACCGCTGCGCCACTCTGATCATCAACCGGGAGAATCCACACGCTCCAATCTCCATGACCTGGACATGAGAATCCAGGGGAGTCAGATGAAACTCCCCAGGCGAGTGGTGAAGCAAAAGCCAAGTGGCGAGCAAGGATAAGCACATGTATAGCGATAAAACCAAATATAGCCGAGGACGAGCAAATCTGATTGTATGGTTTCAGATCACGGCTCCATAAGACTAGTACGTCGAAGGAATAATCCAAACAAGGAAACCCTCATCTATATACCCTTATCTTATGTCACCATAATCTAAGCACATACAACCAGACTGCACTCAGGGCATGATAAGATAATGAGCAGGAGGCAGGTGGATACAAGAGTAAAGCAGGGCATGAGCAGCTAATATAATAATAACCATAAAGCCGAAAATCCGAAGTAAAATCCAGGACAAGCAAATATGGTAAGGCATATCACAGATTCATAGCCGTTTAAGTTGCAGGCTTCAGTATGCGTCCCATTCCACATACCTCTACTTACAACTTAAAGAGCCGGTTATTAGACACTTTATCATTACTCGTCTTACCCTGATATCTAGCTATGTGAACTAGCGTCCCAGCACACATAGATCCATATCCGAGTAAAGTAAGGTTGTTATTGGAAACCAGCGGGGGTATCAACGAACCATGTTTACAGTGGGTCCCGTACATACCCGGGACCACGGCCCAGGATTGTTCCGTTGCTTGGTGGACGGAACCAGCCGCAAGGCTAACAGGAGGGACTTATGTATGCCCTTATCATGATTCAGGAGGAGGGAGCCAGCACTCCCCTCGGTCGCCTGGAGGCCCACAGGTCAGACCGGAAGTTTTAGTTGCACAACATGCCTAATACCACTGTAAACACGAACACATATTGATAGCCGCGAGTTTCCCCCGACCCGATGCAAGTTGTCCAGTTTTATAGTTTATTAGATGATTATCAGATTTCGGGAATGAGCAAGAGCAAGTCAGGAATATCAGGAATACAGGTCACTGTACATAATATGTACAGGATAACAAGACAGGATTCAGGTCACTGCGTGTAATGCAGGATAACAAGTACAGCATTCCCGTAAATGTGATAATCATAAGGTCAAGTATATCATGCCGGGTGTCAAGTGATAGCATGATAGGAGGATGATATTAGACAGGTAACCAGTCATGTTAAGAGATTGATATCAGTCCGGTGGCAAGTCATGTCATAACCAGGGTCTTGCCAAATAGTAGCATGTCAAGTGTTAGGTGATAACAAGTCAGTTGATAGGTGATATACATGTGTTAAATGGTAACATGCAGAAATGACAGGTATGAAGAAATGACACGGTGGTAGAATAGTAGCTGAGCACAACCAAGCGGAGCTGAGCAAGCTGGAAGTACAGACAGCAAACAATATTTAACACTGGAGCGTCTGACGAGGTTACCGGGACGACTCGACTGAAGTACGAGCGGTAAATCCGGCAGCAACTCGCCTAGACGAATCTAGTGGTAAAGTGCTGAACGCTGATCATGATAACCAGGCGGAGCTGAACAAGCTGGAGGCACAAGCAGCGAACAGAGCTTAGACACTAATGCGTTCTGCGAGGTTACCGGGATACTCGGATTAAGATACGAGTAGAAAATCCGGCAGCAACTCGCCTAAACGAATTTAGTGAATAAAGCACTGAGCACTAAGCATGCTCACCAGGCAGAGCTGAGAAACCTGACGATCCCAATCACGCCTCTTCCGAGACAGTGAGGGACCGGAGGCTGAACTGAGAGACCTGCCGTCCCAATCACCTCTCTTTCGAGATAGTGAGTGACCGGAGGTTGAAGGGTCCGGAAGCCAAGTATGGTATAAGGCAGTACAATACATCACAGGCATGGTATATGTACAAGAAGGAAACTACCCTAGTACAAGCATTCGTCACAGAGCAATACATGTCCAGATATTGGCACTCGGCCATACACAAATACAGGGACTCAGCCCAATACAAAATACAAGAAATGGAATACATATCGACCCGACGAAGCGGGGAACCTAAATGGAGGCGAGAGCGAGAACACTCGCCTAAATCACCAGAAAGCCGAAAAGTCTGGAATCCATGAAACTCGCGCACGCACCATAAAATAATATATAAATGTGAGGAGAGAGAAAGGGAAGAGGAGAGAGAAAGAGTTAGAGAGAGAAACCTAGAGAGAGAAAGGGATACAGGGAGACGCGGGCTTCCGAGAGAGAGACGCGGGGGACGCAGACGCGGGAGTCGCGTCGCAGGAATAACAGACGCGGGAAAGAGCAGACGCGGGATCGCGTCGCGGAAAGTACCAGGCGCGGGAATCACAGACGCAGGAATAGCAGACGCGGGGTTCGCAGACGCGGGAGTCGCGTCGCGAAGGAGCCACAACGCGGGGTTCGCAGACGCGGGGTTCGCGTCGCAGAGATGCCTCAAACGCGAGATCTGCGTTCAAGTGCAGACGCGAGGGAAACGCGGACGCGGACGTGGGTTCTGCGTCGCGTTAATACAGAAACGCGCGGAGCGCGTTGAGGGATTGCCTAGACGCGGGGTGAGATCCGCGTCGGGAAAGTCTTGGCGAGGAAAATCACTCGCCGACAAGATTCCTTGCTGCGCCCGACAATGGAAGTTCGGCCCCAATCCAAAAGGAGGGTACCGGCCCTAAGTCTTGCCAACGGAGAAGAACGCGGCCCCAATCCAAAAGGAGTGGCCGGCCCTTGAGTCTTGCCGACGAAGAAGAGCACGGCCCCAATCCAAAAGGAGTGGCCGGCCCTGAAAGAGTCATGTCCAAATGGAGAAGACGAACAGGAAGAGGAACCAGGAAGAGAGAGAGAGACTCAGGAGAGAGTGAGAGAGTCCAAGAGAGAGAGAGAGATTCAGACCCAGGGAGAGAGAGAACAGGGAGGGGGAGGGGAGAGAGAGAGAGAGAGAGATTCCAGGAGAGAGAGAGAGGGATCCAGGGAGAGAGAAAGGAGAGGGAAGGGGGCTGTTGCCCCCTGGCTCCCGCACACAGCGCCCCCCCTTGGGGCGCTCGGCCTGGCCGCCGGCCAGGCGGCGGCGCCGGGCGGTGCTGGCCGCCGGCGGAGAAGGAGGGGGCCGCTGCCCCCTCAACAGAACAAAGGAGGGGGGCTGTTGCCCCCCTCCAGCAGAGAAAGAGAAGGGGCTGTGCCCCCCTTCAGCCACGCACAGGGGGCCAGGCGGGCCCCCTGGCCGCCCACGGCTCCCGGCCACTGCCGGCGGCGGTCTGCCCTCGCCGGGGCAGCGCCGGAGGAGAGGAGGGAGTCCGGTGAGGAGGTGGTTGGCCGGATCCAAGAGGAGGAAAGAAAAGAAAAGAAAAGAAAGAAGAAGAGAGAGAAGATGGGGGGTCCCCGCCGGCGTCGAGGTGGCCGGAGCGCCGGCGGTGGTGGCTGGATGGGGTCGGGTGCGGTGATCACCAAAGAAGAGGAAGAGGAAGAAGTAGAGAAGAGAAAGAAAAATGAAGGAAAGAAAAGGAAAAGAGAAGAAAAGGAAAATAAAGGGAGAAAGAGTGTGATGGTGATGGGGATGTGATGTGATGGGAGATGGGGTAGGTGAGGGGGTGTGTCTCCCACGTGGAGGAGTTGGTGGGAGAAAAGAAAGGGAAGAAAGAGGAGAAAGGATAAGTTTTGAATAAATAATAATATTATAATATGGCCGCAAAAATCGACTGTTCCAGAAAAATCCCCAAAAATACCCGGAGGTAGAAAACGTCATCCTGAGGAATAATATGAAATCGGTTTTCCAAAATAAAATCCCGTTTTCAAATTAAAAATTCGGAAGTCAGCCGCCGATACCGGTCTACACCGGGTCGGCCGGATTTTGATAAATTCTGAAAAATCCCAGAAAATGTATTAAAGAATAAAATATGATTTTAAGAAGTAAAGTGAAAGCGGAATTCAGAAATTCAATCCCGATTGTAAACTAAAAATCCTGGAATCAACCAGCGATACTGGCCGATACCGAATCCGGTGGAATTTTCATAAATTCATAAAATCCTCAGAAAAAGTATTTAGGTAAGAAATATGATTTTAAGAAATAATGTCTAAAGACACTTTTAGTAATTCCAATTAGTTTGTAAATTAAAAATCCGGGAATCGGTCAGCGGCACTGGCCGACACCGGTTTGAAGATTTCCAACTTAATTCAGGAAAAATCCAGAAAATCATAGAAAATCTAGAATATTGGAAAATGATGTTCAAAACTGAAATCGGTCAAATCGGAATACCAGAATGACCAAATCGAGTAACACCCTCGGATCGGGCCCTCGGTTCAGACTAGGGCTGACTCCGAGTCCACGAATCCAAATCCAAGACAAAACGTTCATGTAAATAGTTCGTAATACAAAACAAATACCGAAGGTAAATCGAAAAATACGATCGAAAAATCTGAATACGCAACTAAGTACGTATTCCGGGAGCGGGGTGTTACATTCCATCCACCTTACAAAAAATTGCGTCCTCGCAATTTCGATAAGGGGTAAAATGAACACAAAGGGGACAAGGGTGGAATTATACCAATTAAGATATGAAGCACTATAGGTAGGGCCCTCAAGTTGACTGATCAATAGTCAGAATATAGACGTTCTCTGCACTACTGACTGTATAAATCTCCGAACGATGCCAAATAATACTGACTGATTACACAACTTTGCAATAGAATTCCCTCTGTACTGCATACTTAATGTCGTTCTGAGAATAAGCCAGAATACTGAAGATAAAGGAAACCTCGATAATACTGAGCATAATAAAGAAGACCGATAATTGAGAATTCCGAATACCAGGCATCGACCACTCCAAAATATATAGCCGAGAATATAGAATACCCGTAGAGAATCCCGACAACTGACTTCTGAAAGATAACCTGATCAGGATCAATCCAGAGAATACCGAGCTTCATAGAGTTGACCGAAGAGATCATGTCATAGCTTCATTTAGAACCAGCCACTACCTTTCTAGTCTAACCATATCTTAAGTTGGTATAAAGGCTTCAAAAAACCAAAACCGGGTAAAGATGGAAGGGATTAGAAATCAAAGGAAAGATGATCAAGAAAAATAGATAACTCTGTACTTGTAGTTGGAATGTATAACCAGGACTCATGCATTCCAGTTGCAAATTTCTTTACCATTAATTTGCCATCTGGACGTACTGAGGAGGTGAGAGCCTAAGCTCTGATACCAACCTGTAACGCCCCGATCCTGGCGGATACGGAGACATTACTGTAACGTATATACGCAAGTCAGAAGTACCTTCACGTATATACGCTAAGCATCAGTACAGGCAAGAATCAGAGTACGGAAGCACGTGGTGCATTATACATTCCAACATATGAGTACAATTACAAAGTTATCACCAGAGGTGACAAATATTACAATAATATTACATCACCAGAATGGCGCAATTGCGAGATTACAAAGAGATGTACAAGTATGAACAGTACAAAAGGCACTCACGAGTTTACTAAAGGAAACTCGAGAGGCACACAGGGGGCCTGGAAGGATAAGACTCTGGACGGTCTGCTGGAGATCCACGCTACCGCTGCGCCACTCTGATCATCAACCGGGAGAATCCACACGCTCCAATCTCCATGACCTGGACATGAGAATCCAGGGGAGTCAGATGAAACTCCCCAGGCGAGTGGTGAAGCAAAAGCCAAGTGGCGAGCAAGGATAAGCACATGTATAGCGATAAAACCAAATATAGCCGAGGACGAGCAAATCTGATTGTATGGTTTCAGATCACGGCTCCATAAGACTAGTACGTCGAAGGAATAATCCAAACAAGGAAACCCTCATCTATATACCCTTATCTTATGTCACCATAATCTAAGCACATACAACCAGACTGCACTCAGGGCATGATAAGATAATGAGCAGGAGGCAGGTGGATACAAGAGTAAAGCAGGGCATGAGCAGCTAATATAATAATAACCATAAAGCCGAAAATCCGAAGTAAAATCCAGGACAAGCAAATATGGTAAGGCATATCACAGATTCATAGCCGTTTAAGTTGCAGGCTTCAGTATGCGTCCCATTCCACATACCTCTACTTACAACTTAAAGAGCCGGTTATTAGACACTTTATCATTACTCGTCTTACCCTGATATCTAGCTATGTGAACTAGCGTCCCAGCACACATAGATCCATATCCGAGTAAAGTAAGGTTGTTATTGGAAACCAGCGGGGGTATCAACGAACTATGTTTACAGTGGGTCCCGTACATACCCGGGACCACGGCCCAGGATTGTTCCGTTGCTTGGTGGACGGAACCAGCCGCAAGGCTAACAGGAGGGACTTATGTATGCCCTTATCATGATTCAGGAGGAGGGAGCCAGCACTCCCCTCGGTCGCCTGGAGGCCCACAGGTCAGACCGGAAGTTTTAGTTGCACAACATGCCTAATACCACTGTAAACACGAACACATATTGATAGCCGCGAGTTTCCCCCGACCCGATGCAAGTTGTCCAGTTTTATAGTTTATTAGATGATTATCAGATTTCGGGAATGAGCAAGAGCAAGTCAGGAATATCAGGAATACAGGTCACTGTACATAATATGTACAGGATAACAAGACAGGATTCAGGTCACTGCGTGTAATGCAGGATAACAAGTACAGCATTCCCGTAAATGTGATAATCATAAGGTCAAGTATATCATGCCGGGTGTCAAGTGATAGCATGATAGGAGGATGATATTAGACAGGTAACCAGTCATGTCAAGAGATTGATATCAGTCCGGTGGCAAGTCATGTCATAACCAGGGTCTTGCCAAATAGTAGCATGTCAAGTGTTAGGTGATAACAAGTCAGTTGACAGGTGATATACATGTGTTAAATGGTAACATGCAGAAATGACAGGTATGAAGAAATGACACGGTGGTAGAATAGCAGCTGAGCACAACCAAGCGGAGCTGAGCAAGCTGGAAGTACAGACAGCAAATAGTATTTAACACTGGAGCGTCTGACGAGGTTACCGGGACGACTCGACTGAAGTACGAGCGGTAAATTCGGCAGCAACTCGCCTAGACGAATCTAGTGGTAAAGTGCTGAACGCTGATCATGATAACCAGGCGGAGCTGAACAAGCTGGAGGCACAAGCAGCGAACAGAGCTTAGACACTAATGCGTTCTGCGAGGTTACCGGGATACTCGGATTAAGATACGAGTAGAAAATCCGGCAGCAACTCGCCTAAACGAATTTAGTGAGTAAAGCACTGAGCACTAAGCATGCTCACCAGGCGGAGCTGAGAAACCTGACGATCCCAATCACGCCTCTTCCGAGACAGTGAGGGACCGGAGGCTGAACTGAGAGACCTGCCGGTCCCAATCACCTCTCTTTCGAGATAGTGAGTGACCGGAGGTTGAAGGGTCCGGAAGCCAAGTATGGTATAAGGCAGTACAATACATCACAGGCATGGTATATGTACAAGAAGGAAACTACCCTAGTACAAGCATTCGTCACAGAGCAATACATGTCCAGATATTGGCACTCGGCCATACACAAATACAGGGACTCAGCCCAATACAAAATACAAGAAATGGAATACATATCGACCCGACGAAGCGGGGAAACCCAAATGGAGGCGAGAGCGAGAACACTCGCCTAAATCACCAGAAAGCCGAAAAGTCTGGAATCCATGGAACTCGCGCACGCACCATAAAATAATATATAAATGTGAGGAGAGAGAAAGTGAAGAGGAGAGAGAAAGAGTTAGAGAGAGAAACCTAGAGAGAGAAAGGGATACAGGGAGACGCGGGCTTCCGAGAGAGAGACGCGGGGGACGCAGACGCGGGAGTCGCGTCGCAGGAATAACAGACGCGGAAAGAGCAGACGCAGGGATCGCGTCGCGGAAAGTACCAGGCGCGGGAATCACAGACGCAGGAATAGCAGACGCGGGGTTCGCAGACGCGGGAGTCGCGTCGCGAAGGAGCCACAACGCGGGGTTCGCAGACGCGGGGTTCGCGTCGCAGAGATGCCTCAAACGCGAGATCTGCGTTCAAGTGCAGACGCGAGGGAAACGCGGACGCGGACGTGGGTTCTGCGTCGCGTTAATACAGAAACGCGCGGAGCGCGTTAAGGGATTGCCTAGACGCGGGGTGAGATCCGCGTCGGGAAAGTCTTGGCGAGGAAAATCACTCGCCGACAAGATTTCTTGCTGCGCCCGACAAAGGGAAGTTCGGCCCCAATCCAAAAGGAGGGTACCGGCCCTAAGTCTTGCCAACGGAGAAGAACGCGGCCCCAATCCAAAAGGAGTGGCCGGCCCTTGAGTCTTGCCGACGAAGAAGAGCACGGCCCCAATCCAAAAGGAGTGGCCGGCCCTGAAAGAGTCATGTCCAAATGGAGAAGACGAACAGGAAGAGGAACCAGGAAGAGAGAGAGAGACTCAGGAGAGAGTGAGAGAGTCCAAGAGAGAGAGAGAATCAGACCCAGGGAGAGAGAGAACAGGGAGGGAGAGAGAGAGAGAGAGAGAGAGATTCCAGGAGAGAGAGAGGGATCCAGGGAGAGAGAAAGGAGAGGGAAGGGGGCTGTTGCCCCCTGGCTCCCGCACACAGCGCCCCCCCTTGGGGGCGCTCGGCCTGGCCGCCGGCCAGGCGGCGGCGCCGGGCGGCGCTGGCCGCCAGCGGAGAAGGAGGGGGCCGCTGCCCCCTCAACAGAACAAAGGAGGGGGCTGTTGCCCCCCTCCAGCAGAGAAAGAGAAGGGGGGCTGTGCCCCCCTTCAGCCACGCACAGGGGGCCCAGGCGGGCCCCCTGGCCGCCCACGGCCGCCGGCCACTGCCGGCGGCGGTCTGCCCTCGCCGGGGCAGCGCCGGAGGAGAGGAGGGAGTCCGGTGAGGAGGTGGTTGGCCGGATCCAAGAGGAGGAAAGAAAAGAAAAGAAAAGAAAAGAAGAAGAGAGAGAAGATGGGGGGTCCCCGCCGGCGTCGAGGTGGCCGGAGCGCCGGCGGTGGTGGCTGGATGGGGTCGGGTGCGGTGATCACCAAAGAAGAGGAAGAGGAAGAAGTAGAGAAGAGAAAGAAAAATGAAGGAAAGAAAAAGGAAAAGAGAAGAAAAGGAAAATAAAGGGAGAGAGAGTGTGATGGTGATGGGGATGTGATGTGATGGGAGATGGGGTAGGTGAGGGGTGTGTCTCCCACGTGGAGGAGTTGGTGGGAGAAAAGAAAGGGAAGAAAGAGGAGAAAGGATAAGTTTTGAATAAATAATAATATTATAATATGGCCGCAAAAATCGACTGTTCCAGAAAAATCCCCAAAAATACCCGGAGGTAGAAAACGTCATCCTGAGGAATAATATGAAATCGGTTTTCCAAAATAAAATCCCGTTTTCAAATTAAAAATCCGGAAGTCAGCCGCCGATACCGGTCTACACCGGGT
Organism: Agave tequilana; assembly: GCA_038442645.1. Classification (NCBI taxonomy): domain Eukaryota; kingdom Viridiplantae; phylum Streptophyta; class Magnoliopsida; order Asparagales; family Asparagaceae; genus Agave; species Agave tequilana. Next base: position 58,311 of record JAVJIF010011351.1, read on the forward strand.
CGGCCGGATTTTGATAAATTCTGAAAAATCCCAGAAAATGTATTAAAGAATAAAATATGATTTTAAGAAGTAAAGTGAAAGCGGAATTCAGAAATTCAATCCCGATTGTAAACTAAAAATCCTGGAATCAACCAGCGATACTGGCCGATACCGAATCCGGTGGAATTTTCATAAATTCATAAAATCCTCAGAAAAAGTATTTAGGTAAGAAATATGATTTTAAGAAATAATGTCTAAAGATTCTTTTAGTAATTCCAATTATTTTGTAAATTAAAAATCCGGGAATCGGTCAGCGGCACTAGGCGACACCGGTTTTGAAGATTTCCAACTTAATTCAGGAAAAATCCAGAAAATCATAGAAAATCTAGAATATTGGAAAATGATGTTCAAAACTAAAATCGGTCAAATCGGAATACCAGAATGACCAAATCGAGTAACACCCTCGGATCGGGCCCTCGGTTCAGACTAGGGCTGACTCCGAGTCCACGAATCCAAATCCAAGACAAAACGTTCATGTAAATAGTTCGTAATACAAAATAAATACCGAAGGTAAATCGAAAAATACGATCGAAAAATCTGAATACGCAACTAAGTACGTATTCCGGGAGCGGGGTGTTACACATATAGAGCTCGCGTTTGAGGTTGTTGACTTAAAAGAACTTTAATTATGGTCAAGGGCTTCAGACTTGGATGTAGCAACCCTTATTTCTCAAACAAGGATGTGGCAACTTTCGCGTCTAGTTCCCCTTTGCGTCAACTATTTTGGACGCGGGTCTAACACTTGACCGCGTTCAGATCTGTGTGCATCTAGAATCCACAACTTCGATCGCGTCTGTTTCTGTCGCAACAGGATTTTGACTTTCTGTGCGGGTCATCCCTATGTCTGAAGTCTACAGCTATAGCCGCGTCTGTTCTTCGAACTTTCTATTTCAGAATTCTAACCTTCTGGTTTGTTACTTTCTCGCAGGTAGCCTCATTCATCCTTTCGCATATTTGCTGGGCCCTTGGGAGAATATATCGGCCAGTGAACTTATTCGATGGTCGGCCATTGGAGGAGAAGTCATGGCTCCTGTTTATGGGAGATGAGGATTTGCGCGGGTGATGACATTCGTTGGGACCTCATTAGACACGATGCACCAGTCATGCCCTTGGGTTTGTCATGGTCACAGTGGGTATGGCGGTGGATATGATGGTGGGTATGGTCCTCTTGCAGGTTACTGGAAAGGGGACGTCACCTGTAAGGTCTCAGATTCTCCCTTCACCAATCTTACCCCAGAAGTGACATCGACGAAAAATTTATGCTCATTGGATGGCTTTCTGGTGGTGGAGATGTTTGTCAAAGAAGGACTATGGCCCACACCAGTTGGTCGGGTGGAATCAGAAGGTTCTGCTGCATTTCGACCTCAAGAAGCACCATTGTTCTCAGCCAACGATGGACTCCTTCGATGTTTACGTCATGCATCATGATGTAATCAACATCCGATCGTCACAACATTGCTCGGCCCTTCTTTGGCGCTCTTTCAAACATCTTGTATTTGGAGTAGTGAGATACTTTAAGGAGTGAGTGCAACCTTTTACTGAGAGAGAGGGACTTCTTTGTACTCTTTTATTGTAACACTCAATCTTATTGTATAAGAGAGCGTCTTATATCACTTTAATATGTCTAGACATAAATAAAAGTGACATTTTTTTTCTCCTTCCATTGTCTTGAATTCCCTTTTTGTAATGAAAATCAGACGAAATGGAAGTAAAAAGATTTTTGACTTGCTAAAAATATGATAATATTCCTAACGATTCAGAGTTTGCAGGAAAATCCTGTTTCAGGAAATTCAACAATGCAGTCAGAGGTGTGATATTAACTTGACAGAAGTAAGATAATTCTTGTGGACCTACCAATCTATAAATGAGAATGACAAGTGGGATTTGTACCCACAGGGAGGATGAGTTTTCATCAGAGGTTTGGAATTAACTTGACTAAGACCCAGCTGGGAAATTAGTGAAAACATTGTTAACGGTGCCTGATAATGTTTTTAAGTGGGCTTGTTATTTTGTTGACGAGAATAACAATTGAGACTAAACTCACGGGGAATCTAGGAGGACTTTTTTTTCCGTTAGAGGTGTGCTATTAACTTAACGGATTGAATATAGTCTTGTCAGAAGTGTAATGTTAACTCGACAAGGGTGTGAGTCAGAGGTGTGATATTAACTTAACTCAAGAGTGTTCCAGCTTCATTTTGGAAAACTAGAAATGTCACTGTCATAGGTGTAATGTTTAACTTGGCAGTGAGGGTAATGCTAGAGGTGTAATTTTGAACTTAGCATTGGTCATCTCGACTTCGACAAGGAAGTCCAAGGGAAAGTCATGGCCATAAGTGTATTGTTGAACTTAGCAATGACTCGGACGCTAGAGGCGTAGTGTTAAACTTAGCATCATTCATTTCAGCTTCGATATGGAAGTCTGAGGGAAAATGACTGTTAGAGGTTTAGTATTGAACTTGACAGCAACTCAATCACTGTTAGAAGTGTAATATGAAACATAACAGTAGTTTATCAGATGTGTGGTATTAACTTGACAGAAATTGGCTCGAGATAGGAGCAATTTTGAGGACCTGCCATTCTACTGATGAGAAGTGACAAGTAGAATTTAAAATGTCAGAGGTGTGATATTAACTTGACACTGATTGATTTGCGATATAAGCAATTTTGAAAACTTATCATTCTATTGATGAGAGTTGACAAGTGAAGTTTAAAGTGTCAGAGATGTAGTGTTAACTTAACAATTTTGATGACTTGCTACTCCATCTAGAGCTGAGACAAGTAAGATTTGCACTTACTAGGGAGTATTGAGATTTTTCATTACGAGAGGTATAATGTTAACGTAGCAATGACTGTATCTTATAGACCTACCATTCTGTGTATGAGAATTGGTAAGGGATTTTGGAGGAGAGAGTGAGACCAAGTCCACTTAAGATTTTTAGCAAACCCTCAGCTATCAACGGATTTGGTGTGCCTTTACCAACTACCGTTTGAGTTGGGCTAGTCATGTTGCTCCCCTCAGCACGATGAGTTGTAGAAGACTTATGTTGGGCTTAGAAGCTAACATTTTCCTCTGTCCTTAGCCGTCGAATGCTTGGAGGGTTGGAGCTTTGAACTTGGAAGGGTATGGAATAAGGTCCCACTCAGCCGGATATGGCCGGACCACTCCTGCTTCTTGAAGTCCCTTCCAATTAGTAAGGGCCTTAAGACGTTGCTCTAATTGATTCATTCTTTTAGAATGAACCCTTCCCTGCTCTTGGTTATCTTTTTCCTAAGATGAGGATTTAAACGAACCAGAAGTAGATTGCTTTTTCTCCTCAATATGTACAGAAGATGAGCTTTCTCCCTCTTTTCGTTTGCCTTTAGACTTTTTAGAGGAGGCTTTATTAGTTGACTTCCTCTTGTCTTCAAGAAATTGTGCCAGCATCTGCTTGAGGGAATCGATAGATTCTTGTTGAGCATGAATCAACTTGAATTGTTCCTTCTGGACCTGGGCTTGCTGCTCCAAGCGCCTGGCTGTCTCCTCAGAAGTATTTGTCATGTATATAAAGGCCTCCTTCTCTATGGAAGAGTTTGAAGCCTATGACTCTGTAATAGCGGAATGCGAGTCATTTACTTCAATGCCCCGAGTCAGGGCACTGTAATTAATCGGGGGAATTACCCCAGTCCGAGTGCGAGTATGTCTGTACACTCCTTTCGGTTCTGTGTCAGACTCGTCAGAGCTGACTACAGGTTGCTTTCCCTTACTCCTGCTTGTCATGTTTGTAGTGAGTTCAGGGTATTCAATGTCAGAGAAAATCCTCCTCCTGTGGGAGCGATTTCTTTTAGCTGATCGGGGAGTCAGAGTCAACTGTCTAACTTTAGACTGTTGGCTTGCATGTGAACTGCAACGGCACTCAGAGAGCATTGTGATAAGCCGTTCACAGCAACACGATAGAGTGATCCGACTAGCACTTCTCTTGCTTGTCAGATAATCCCTTAGATCCGCGGGAGGGGGATCGAAGAGATTAGCCTTAAATTGTCGAGGGCTTTTCAACTGGCGAGAGTTATCCTTGCTTCGCACAGCTGAGATGTAGGGTTCTGAGACGCGGGGCTCATGAACGCAGTTCTTGCGTCGCGGCTCTGGAACGCGAGTCTGGTGTCTCTGCTGAGAAAAGACGCGGCTCTCGTGTTGTGGCTTCGAAACGTAAGTCTTGCGCTTCTGCTGAAGAAAGGCGTGGCTCTCACGTTGCTGATTGTCGCATTTGGGTAGAAATGCTTGAAAAATGCGGGCCTTCTGGGTCTCGCGTATAAATGTAAAGGCGCGGGTCTCTCATCTTGGATGAGAGGCACAGACCTCGCGTTTTAGCTCGTGGCGTTCGGGAAGGGGTGCTTCAGAAACGCGAGCTTGGTGATTCTCACGTTTAGGTTGCCAAATGCGGACTTCACGTGTCTGAAATGGTTCAGAAGAGACGCCGGTCTGAACTTCACGTCCTACCTCGGTTGGACAAACAGTTGTTCCAACTTGTAGTTGACGCGCACGCCATCTCTGTCAATGTTCAGCGTTCCGGTTACGTCGTGTGGGTTGAAGGGAACCCCTGCAACCTGGCGCTGAGGAACGTTAACCACGCAGGTCTCCTAGGAGACGTTGACGCGGGCGTTACGCATGATACGATTAGCCACGACATCCTTCTCACCACCAGTCGCGTCTGAGAGGATCTCAGAGCAGACTTGAGAGCAAATCCCCGAAGAGACTCTGCGGTAGGCCCGGGCCTTAGGGCTCCTAGAGCCAGAAGAGAGAAATTCTTCATACTTCGCCTGATCGAATTCTACGACAAGTGATTTGATCATTTTTCATATAGGTGACGTCACCTTGCGCCACAACTTGCTCGTCAATAGAGAAAGTAGTTCCCAGCGGAGTCGCCATCTCTTGTACGGTAGGAGAAGTTTTCCTCGTAAAATTTCCTTGAATCAAATTAAAAGATTACAGTAGATTAACACTCCGACTACAAGGGAGGGGAGATACTTAGACTTAGATCTCCCCTTTGTTTAATGCTGGGTTCTTGATGTGGCGGTGAAAGTGAATCTTATTTTTTGTTGACAAGGTGAACGTCAGGACCTCTTTGGGATCTTCTCTTTAGCTGGCAGATGGAGTAACACAGCTCTTGTCGACCAGGAATCTCAAAGAGATTGTAGGCAAAGATTAACTTGTACGCAGCAAGTTGCTTGAAGAGTTGAACTCTCTTTCTTTTCGGTGGAAGTCTCGGGGCTTTTACAGCTCTCAGGCCAAGTTCTTCTCCAAGAATTATCTGATCAACTGACCCCTTCTCCATAGCAACGGGGCTTATTTATAGAGGTTTCAGGGGTGAACGTACCCCCTAAAAACGCTCCATAATGGGGGTTAACTTCCTCATTATGTGGGCAGTGATTGACCCAATAATGAGGGCAGTTATAACTGAGACGCGGATTTCTACCCTCGCGCCTTGGTGCTGCAGTGACGTAGAGACGCGGGTTTCGACCCTCGCGCCTTGACGCCGCAGTGGTGCTGAGACGCGGGTTTAGACCCTCGTCCCTTGGTGCTGCAGTGAAGCTGAGAAGCGGGTTTCGACCCTCGCGTCTTGACGCTGCAGTGAAGCTGAGACGCGGATTTCGATCATCGCGTCTTGATGCTGCAGTGAAGCTGAAACGCGGGTTTCGACCCTCGCGTCTTGACGTTGTAGTGAAGCTGAGATGCGGGTTTTGACCCTCGCGTCTTGATGCTGCGGTGATGGCTATGATTAGCCCTACGTCTAGAGTTTGGACTCTGCTTTTTGATGACTTGTCTTTTAGTGATTTTTAGACAGCCTACAGTTATATAGGTAACAACCCAATACTAATAACTAACTAATCTTAACACTCTCCCTCAAGTTAGAGCATAGAGATATAGCATGCCCAGCTTGTTACATAAGTTAAAAAACACCTGAGGTGATGTGGCTTTGGTGAGGAGATCAACCAACTATTTTGAAGATGGTGTGAACTGGAATGTAACCACTTTCTTTGTCTAAGCATCTCTGACAAAATGACAGTCAATCTCAATATGTTTAGTCCTTTCATGGAATACAGGATTCTAGACAATGTAGATGGCTGACTGATTATCAAAACACATATGCATGGGCCCAGGCTGTCTGAAACCAAGCTCGATCAGTAGCTTTTTTAACCATGCCATCTCACATGCTGTTGAGCCATAACTCTATACTTAGCTTCTGCACGTGAGCGAGACACAACATCTTACTTTTTTCTCCTCCAAGTCACCAGATTTTCTCCAATAAATGTGCAATACCCAGTGGTAGACTTCCTATCTCCTCGGTCACCAGCATAACCTGAATTCTAATATCCAAAAATGTACACAAGCCAATGTTTCTTGTACACCAAACCTTTTCTTGGATAACTTTTAATGTAAGCCAAGATCCTCATCGCAGCTAACCAGTGAATCTCTCTCAGTTGATGTATGAATTTGCTCAGTACCCCTACAGCAAAGGTAATATCTGGCCTAGTAACCGTGAAATACATCAACTTCTCAATCAATCTTCTATATCTTCCTGGATCATCAAGTGTATGACTATCATCAAACCATAAATCCAGATTGGCTTCCATTGGAGTGGTAGCAGTTTGCATCCTAAAACTCTTGCTTCCTCAAGAAGATCTAGAGCATACTTTGGCTGGAAAAGAAGTACACTGTGTTTTTGATATGCCATTTCAATTCTCATAAAGTATTTTGGATGTCCCATATCCTTGGTCACAAAATGACGCTTGAGATACATCTTAATTTCTACTATCCCAGCTGAGTCACTCCCAGTTAGTAAAATATCATCAACATAGACAGTCAGAACTACAATGCCAGACCTTATGCGCCGAACGAAGACAGAGTGATCTGAATGACATCGGTGAAAACCAATACCAAAAATGATAAGATTGAACTTCTCAAACCACACCCTTGGACTCTTCTTGAGTCCATATATAGCCTTCTTTGGATGACAAACTTTAGTCTCCCTTGAGCAACATAACCTGGAGGTTGCTTCATATACACTTCCTCCTGAAGATCCCCATATAAGCAGGCATTCTTGACATCTAGCTGGAACAGTGGCAATGACAGGTTGACAACAATGAAGACAAAATCCTGATATAGTTCATCCTGGCAACTGTGAGAATGCCTCAAAATAGTCGATGCCATATGTCTGAGTATACCCCTTAGCCCGAGTCTGACCTTATATCTATCCACAGAGCCATCTGGGTGGTACTTTAAAGTAAATACCCAACGACAACCAACAATCATCGCATCTGTTGGTGCTGAAACTAACTCCTAAGTTTCTCTAAAAGCAAGAGATTCCATCTCCTCATCCAAAGCCTGTTATTAGGCAGGTACCAATAAAGCCTCTGTATAAGACCTGGGTATAGACTCAAAAGACAAAGAGATAGAAAACTGGTAAAAAGTAGGATTTAGATTATCATAAAAGATGAAATTAGAAATAGGGTGATCAGTGCAAGATCATTTACCTTTTCGAAGGGCAATAGGAACATCAAGGTCACAGGGAGAAGTTAATGGTGGAGTGGTAGGCTCGTCTATCGGAGAAAGAATAGCCAGAATAGGTTCGGAGGCAGGAACCTTTGGGCGATGAGTGTAGACATATCTGAAATCCCGTACTGACTTTAATGCAGGTGGATTTTTAGTTTCTGCTAGTGGTACTGACAAAAAAATAGTAGAGACAAGATAGTGAAGGAGAAATAGTCTTGGATGTAGTGAGGGAAGCCTGTGTAGAGAAATATGGAATAGACTCAAAGAATGTAACATCAGCAGACACTAAGTACTGTTGGCCCAAGGTTACAATCACCCTTGTTTAGTGTGTTTTGATGATTACAAAACATATTAGTTATTTGTACTAATATTGCTTATTGTTTAAGTGTATTTCAGGGTTCTAACTCTACTAAAAAGTTTACACCCTAAAAGAAAGTGTTTTGGACTCAAGTCAACTCAAAGTGGGCTCAAGACTCAAGTGTTGAAGACCTTGATGGTGAAAAGCCCCCTTGAAGAGCTTGTAGTACTTAGAACCAATGTAAGAATAGAATGTTAAAGTTTGAGTGTTGGATATTGGCTCTAGGATACACACACACAAATTGGTTTTGTTAAAATGTGTGTTTTGTATTTAAGTTTTCATATTTTAAATTAGGTTTCATGCCTTAAAAATATATTTACATGACTCTATATTTTACAAAAATAAATACCATGCTTAGATCATGTTTATATACCCCTACTAGCATATTACTTAAGTTTCCTTAAAGTCAAAAATTATTTTGCAAAATTTTTCAAGTCGAAAAAATACACTGTTTTCCTGTTTCAGGCTGACCGGCCGACCGGCCCGGTCGACCGGCCACTGTGCCTGGACGTGCATGTCTGTGCACGTCCTACGGTCGACCGAGCGGTCGACCGTCTGAGAGCAGGAGTGCTCTCGGGTTTTCTGGGTCGACCGTCCGGTCGACCGCTAGAGGAAGACTGAGAGCAGGATTGTTCTCGGGTTTTCTGGGTCGACCGGCCGGTCGACCGCCAGAAGACCCGAGCCAACGGCTCTTTGACCAGCTGAGCTGGCGGTCGACCGGCCCGGTCGACCGCCAAGCCTGCTGCTGCCCAACGGCTCTTTCCTCTTTTGTGCAATTCTGAAATCTGTTTTTTGATCTGTTTTTTGGCAGACTTTTACAGGGTTTTTCAGTTCTTTTTCAGAGCAAATAAGCTCTAAATAAATTGTTTTAAACCTATTTTTCTCCCTATAAATAGATGAGAAGACTCTCTTGCAAAAAACCAAGAAAAATCCTCAAGTTTTCAAAGTTTTCAAAAGAGAAAAGAAAAGTGTTTAAGCTCTCCATTTCTAATTCTTTCTTGAGCTAGTTTTCAGTTGTGTTCCCTTGCAAAAATCATCTCTACAACTGAGTTTTTCTCACTACACTTCATAGAGCCAAAAATCCCTTACTCATTCTATAGTGAAGTTGTAAAAAGAGTGAGAGTGTTGTAAAAGAGTTTGGTGATCTTGTTGTGATCACTCTTGTTCTTGTTCCTCTTCTTGTTCTTGTGGAGACACCTCTTCGGTAGAGGTTATTGTACTTGGTGGAGCTCGGTGCTCGGGTCTTCGGTAGACCGTTGTAATCGTCCTCGGTGGATAGTGAAAACCCTTCACGGAGGTGAAGGCGGGGAGTAGAGCGGTGGCTCGAACCTCGAAACAAATTCTTGTGTTTGCGATTGCCTTGTGTCATTCTTGCTTTAAATTTCCTTTGCTCTCTATTGCTTTCATTTAATTGCTTGAGTTCTAACTTTCTTTCCTTGTGCAATTGGTTCTAGTTTGTTACACTTGTCATACTTGTGATATTTATCTTGTGTGCACTTCATCATTGCATATTATTCATCTCTTGTTCGATCATTTCTCATACAACAAGATTGCATTGCGCACCTCTAACCCATTCAAGGGGAATTGGGAGGAAGGAGTTCAGAACCTCTCACGGGGTATTCGGCTCTTAGTCTTGTTTTGAGAGATCGTTGCATCATTCATCATACTTAGTTTTAAAAAGATTGTTAGATTAGCAATAACACCTATTCACCCCCCTCTAGGTGTTTTTCAAGTACTTCCTGGTTGAGGGATTATAGCACCTGTATCCTTTTTGAGTTCTAGAATATCTAACGAATACATACTTTACAGATCTAGGAGAAAACTTTTCTAGCCCAGAAGACAAGTGCATCCAAAAACACGTGGAGTCATGGAGAAGGGGTTTTTGTTATCATAGAGACAAGAAAACGAAGATCTGTTATTGAGAATAGAAGAAGGCATCCTATTAATTAGATAACAGACACTTAACACAGCATCATACCATAAATATTTCGGAACTCTCATATGTATCATTAAGATTCTAGCAACATCCAGAATATGTCTATATTTTCTTTTGGCAACTCCATTTTGTTGGGATGTATGTGAACAAGAGGTCTGATGAATAATGCCATTTTTGGAATAAAAAACAATACATCCTTATTTACATACTCTAGGGCATTATCTATACGAAGCATACGAATAGAAGTAGAAAACTGATTTTTTATTTCATTAAAGAAAGATTCAATTACACTGGACACTTCTGACCTCTCTTTTAGGAGATACAACCACGTCATGTGAGAGAAGTCATCAATAAAAAGAAAAAAATATCTAAAACCCTTAATAGATGGCATATGACTAGGACCCTAAATATCAGAATAGACCAACTCAAAGGGAGAACTACTACGACTATTGACTCAACTCAAAAAGGCAGCATGATGATGCTTACCTAACTCACAAGACTCACAATCTAAAGAAGAGATAGAGGTCTCAACAAAAATAATTGACCGCATCTTTTGAAATGAAGGATGACCCAAGTGCCATTGCCACAGTAAAATCAGATCAGGCTGACCTGCAACCAAGCCCGTAGGGGTCACTCGTTCGTCCAAATAGTATATACCTCCTCGCTCATGCCCCGAACCAATCCCCATTTTAATCGATAGGTTCTGAAACACACATAATGAGAAGAGAAAAATATTATTTTATTTTGTTTAGTAAGCTGATTGATAGACAAGAGACTAACAGGAAAACGTGAAACAAACGGACATCAGTAAGGGTCAAGGATGGAGTAGCCTGAATGACCCCATTGCTTAGTACAGGTGAATGAGTAGCGTCAGCAATTTTAACAGAAAGGTGGGCAGTGGACATATTTAGGGAAACAAACTTTTGTGTAATACCTGTCATGTGGGATGAGGCTCCAGAGTCTAATATCCAGGGCTTTTGAGGAGAGGCAGTATAGCTATGCATACCTGAAGTAGATGCATGAGTTGCTGAAAGATTGGTAATGAGAGAACTCTAGTTGTCGAAGTCGATCATACTCTTGTGTCAGTATAACTGTGGAAGATCCAAGAATAGTGGAGAAAGTAGATGAATAGTCTTAAGGAGTGCTATGCAGAGCAGAAGAGTCAGACTCAGATAGCTGTGCTCGCTCAAGTCGACCAAATTTCTCCCAGCACTTCTCGGAGATGTGATTACTGCGTCCACAGTGCTTGCATTGCCGAAGGTCTTTCTCAGAGGCACTCTGTCTGCCTCCATACGAGCCACGTCCATCTCCAATAAATCCACGCCCATGTCCTCCAAAATCGCAGCCACGACCACGACCACGTCCAGAAACCATGGCAGACTGCTCAATGGAAGGTGTAGAGGAAACATCAGCCCCAATAGATATTCGCATAACTCTCGAGAAAGTGACAGTCAATGTGGGAATACTATCTCCTTCCAGAATCTGACCCCGCACTTGGGATAGTAAAGTGGGGCTCAATCCAGATAAAAACTTTGACATTGCGAGATCCTGAGAATATCCCCTCAGAGTAACCGTATAAGTAATAGACAGCTGATGCATCTCTAACTCATCAATCAGACCTTTGACTTCACTATAGAACTCAGACACAGATCTATTTTCTTGTTTGAGCTCAAACAGGCACTCAAAGATCTCAAACACCCTCGAGGGATTCTTCTCATTTCCATACATGACCTTCAGTGTATCCCTATCTTTATCACTAGGCAGGAACATAACACTACCACTAATCTTCCTGTCTAGATTGTTAAGAAGCCATGTCATCACGGAATAATCTCTAGTAAGCCAAGTCACATACGTGGGATCTGTATCAGCAGGTGAAAACTGTAGGAGGTGAGCCAATTTGTTCTGAGCGCCAATAAATATGCGAAACGCATATGCCCATAAAAGGTAGTTGAAGCCATTCAACTTCACCGTAGTCCCCAACATTATTTTGGGGACAGAAGTTTCAACCATCAGAGAGGTCATAGTGGAGGATGAACTCGTAGTCTCAGACATAATATTCAGTCAGAGAAATCACCAAAAAAAAGGATAGCCAGTAGTAACATTAAACAGCTAGTAATGAAGAAAAGTAGGTAACTTAGTTACCAGATGTAGCATATAGAGGCTCAAAAACAATATTAGATCAGATATAAAAAAAATTTTGATTTTTAAGTAGCAGACAGAGCAGACCTCACCAAAAAGGCTTGTAGAGCATCCAAATACCAGATCATATGTAAAAATTTTATTTTTAAGCAATTAACAAATCAAATCTCACCAAATAAGTCTTGTACAGCATCAAGAGAACCAGATCAGCTCTAAAAAACTGATTTTTGAGTAGTTGGGGTACTTCTTTTGGACACTTCGAAGGATCAACAGGTGGCGACACTTGATGGAAAGAACTTGAGGAGTTGGTGTTTTTTTTAATTAAGAAACAGAATCAGAACTAAAAAAGTATCAGAACTAAAAAAGTATCAGAACTAAAAACAGAATAAGAGAATCAGAACAAGAATCAGAATCAGAAAAAGAATAAGCATCAGAACCAGAATCAGAATAAAAAACAGAACCAGAATCAAATCAGTATCAGAAAAAGAATCAAAACCAAATGGAAGAGGTAGCACCTTGGATCTGATGGAGAGATCTTTAAAGAAAGGGTGGCGGCACTTGGAGATTGTAGGTTGCGGCACTTTAGAGTTGATGGAGAGATGGCGGCACTTTGAGAGGACGCTTTGAGGAGAAGGATTATAGATTTTTAGGGTTAGGGTTTCATCTGGCTCTGATATCATGTAAAGAAACAAAACCCTCGAAGTAGATTGTATTAAATAATATAAGAGAAGGTACAAGATATATATAAAAGATATGGTGGGTATATGGTTATATAGGTAACAACGCAATAACCAAATAATAATAACTAACTAATCTTAACATGTACCATGTTCATGTTTTAGGTTTGTTGCATGTAGATTGAGTAGTGCACATCATAAGTTGTGATTATTATGTGATACATATATCGAGAAGAACATAGATAATTAACAACGTGATATCAGGGTACTGATTCACCAGAATTATAATAGAAATTCTGATATTTGTTATATATAAACATACACCTGTATTATTAAATAATGATTGGCAGTAAATTTATTAGACATTTGTGTTCGCTAAACAATTAAGAGATTTAATTATGTATTTTCTAGTATTCGGTATATCACACAAACAATATCATAGTAAATTGTAAATGAAAGTTTACTTTAATCACTGAGCTATCATGCTCATCTTGTTGTTATTAACCTCTTTTTCAGGACAAGATAAAGGTAAAGGTCTTGCGTGAAGCCCTGGAGTGCCTTGGTGGATGAATAGAAGCCTTATCTGTTTTAGAACAGATAATCTGTTTGGAATGCTTTCTTTTTGTATATAAGATTGGAAACCCAATATGTATATACATGTGTATTAGTACATTTAAGACTTGAGGATGAATTCGAAATATATATATGTATATGTCGATCAAAACTTGATTTGGATCACGGATCTTTAGTTAAGTAATATATCATTTTATTGAGAGATGTGTTCTTGTAATCATGTATTTAATATATGAGTTTGTGCTATTGAGCTTTGAGTTTTGAAGTTGATATGTAGGCTGATGTGGCCGAAAGTTTGTATAAGCATGTAAAAGAGCAGACTACTAGTTATAAAGGAGATACCACCGAAATTTCGTGAATTATGAAATCGATATTGAAGATTTTGGATTTGACTAAGATAATTCTATGATTAACAACTGGGACTGCTGCAGCCTTAGACCTGGACATAAACTCTTCTGAAATTAAAGCTGGATTAGTGGATTTGAAGAACTCTTTATAGTACCCCACAAATGTCTGTCTGATCTGCTCGGGTTCTGCCTTCCATTCCCCTTTAGAGTTTTTGATCGCCAGGATCTTGCTCCTCTGATACCATTTCATATAGGTGCATGGAAAATTTTTGTATTTTTGTCACCCTCTTGAAGCTACTGAGTCGTGGCCTTCTGGTACCAGAACGATTATTCTGCTACAAGTAATCCATTCAGCTTCATAGCTGTCTCACTCTCCTTCAGTAAGTGCTCCTGATCTGGGGGGCCTTGCTAGATACTTGCAAGTTCCTCCCTCATGGAGCTGATTTGAGAGGCTAGCTTCTTGAAATGTTTCTCAGTGCCATGCTTTCACTTTGATCTTAAAGTCTTCAGCCATGTTTAGGAAATTGACCTCCTACATCCCGACCATGTCTTGGCAAGAAAATATTTGCATTCCGACTTCAATACCCTCAGCTTTTGAAGTTTCACCAATATAGGCCAACGGTCACAGACTATTGCAGGTAGGTGATGCACTGATGCTTCTCTGAAGAGCCATATTTATTTTCGGGTTGCCATAGGCTCTATCCAGCCTTTCTCGAATATGTATAGCTGGAGCCTGTTTATTTGACCAAGTAAAAACTGCACCATGGAAACCCAGATCAAGCAGAAAACAAGTACTTAATAAATTATTAAAATGTGTAGTAATGTTCCAAGAAATTGATTTCCCCAAACTTTTTTCAATTTGAGATGATATGGCATTAAAATCCCCAAGACACAGTAAAGAAAGAGATAAGTTAGAAATGGTACTAGTGACTTGTTCCTAAAACTCCTTCTCAGTGGATGGCAGGCTCTCCTAATTTACTCTTAGTACATGTGATATGGATAATAAAGTTGGAATAATGTTTCTGGACATTATTCCATCCAACCCCCCCATTAAATTTTGATTTCAGAAGTCGCGAATGGTGAATAAATTATCTGATAAATATTGGTTGATAATTGATACTTTTCCAAATAAACCTTGAAAGAAAAAAAATTATCGAATTAATTCTGTAATCCACAACTACCCAGATTGGAGCCCCTCATAATTAACATATTACGCTCAATAAGCCTTTTTTTTCTTAAATAATTCAGAATTAAGCTATATTTAATTCTGTTAGAATCAACACTGTTAGAATTAATAATCCAGATTCTTCATCGAGACAATCAAAGAGTATTAAATTTATAAAAATAGAACTTTTTCAATATCTTGTCAATGCTACGTAAAAGTTCAATGCAATCTCTCAATAATTTCTAGATAATTTTGTTTCAAAAATCATATCAGCCTCTCCTAATCTTTCATATCAAAATTCCTTAATATGCAACTTAAACTTTTAAAATTTTCTCTAGTTTATAAAGATCACATCATTGATGTATAAATACAAGATTACATAATCATTATTTGTCACCTTGGAATACACGCAATATTTGTCAGATTCATTGCAACAAAATATAGCCTAGTCTATAGTTTGTTTGTAAAATTCTGATGCCATCATTTTGATGCATGCTTTAAGTCATATGGTAAGTTTACTGGTTTGCATATTTCTTCTCTGATTCTTTACCCACGACTTTTTTGGTTGATCTGTGTATATTTTCACCTCAAGGTAACTATTTAAGAATGAATAAATTGCAGAAAACACTCCTTTACTATAAGAGTGTATGCATTTAACCTCTATATATTGTAAAAACTACATTTATAACTCTTACAGCCAGGGGTGCGAACGGGCCCGGGCCAGCCTATTGACTAGCCCGGGTCGGCCCGGGCCCGTCCCCAAACTCGGGGTGTGTTCGGGTTTAGAGAACATGGCCCATGGTCCGGGCCGCACTGGAGCTGCACCCGGGCCCGGAGAGCCAATGGCTCTTTTAAGAGTCGTTGGGCCAAAATTTGGGGGGGTTTGTAATTTTTTTCAAAAACCCTACAATGGCTATATTAGCCCAGAAATTAGCCGTTAGGGGGTTTATAACTTTTTTTTACAAATCCCCCCAATGGTATTCTGGCCGATTTTTTTTTTTTTGCAAAGAAAATTACATTTTAGCTCCTCTTCCCTTCTATAAACACCACTCTTTCTCATTTCATTTAATCACTAAAAAAATCTCTAAAAATCTCTAAAAAATCTCTTAAATTCTCAAGTGCTAACGCACTTAAGTTCTCTAAGTTCTCAAGTGATCAATCTTTTTCAATATCTCTCAAGTTCTCTCAAGTTCTCAAGCTTCCACAAGGCTCAAACTGTCTCAAGTTCTCAAGTTCCTCAAGCTCTCTCAAGCTCTTTAACATTCCGGTATTAATATTCTTGTCAATTTTAGTTTAAAAATGGGCGCATACTTTATCTCAGTAAGGTGTAGTAATCCTTCTTCTTCTAGATATTGTCACGCCCCATTTTCCATAGTATAGTGTAACAGAACGTGACATGATCGGTGACATGTACACGTGCGATATGTGATCTCTATGTATACACGTTAAGCCTACTGTAGACTTGTATAAATATCATAATAAAGAAAGAACACTGCTGACATTTAACATATAACATGTAACTGTTTTCTATTGAAAATTGCTATTCGGGGGAAAACTTACAAAAAGAAGTAGAGGAGCGAAATTACAAGTAATTCTTTAAAGAAAGAAAAAGAAAATTACAAGTACATCTCCTTTGAGATTTCTGAGGAAGTGTGCCGGTTGGAGTCTGATCAGCGCGCGATCATTTTGTCCCATTAACGATGCGAGCAATCGATCTTCGAATGCTACTGCTTGGAAATTCCTTCTCGCCTGGCTCCGGAGACTTCTTGAGAGGGAGGAAAATCTTAGGGTAATAGCATCCTGAATTTATCCTTTTAGGATTAGAGAAGTGATTCTCAGAATTCTTGGAAGCGAGAGAGTAAATCTCTTGTTGGCTTAAGCTTTGAAGTCGTCAAAGAAGCTTATGCTCTTCAAAAAGCCTCTTGGACTGAATTTCTTCAAGACCGTGAGCCTATTGGACTTGAATCTTTTCAAGACCCTAATCCTAGCCTACTAGTGGGCTATTTATAGGCTCAATAGGGAGTTATGATTTCCTTGATTGTCTCCTCTTAATGAGAGATCATGGGTGTAACTACCCATTAACTCTCCTCAATTAGTTCCTCTTAATCAGGGATCATGAGTGTAACTACCCATTAACTCCCCTCACTAACTTAGTGGGGCGATTACTTTCCTCATGCGGAGCTAGCCTCTTTCGGAGAAGCTATCAAGGAAGCTTCTATCGAAGCTATAATTAGCTTCAGGAGAAGCTGTAAGTTAGCTCTCTGTGGAACTATGAAAAGCTTCATGCGAAACTATCAAGAAAACTTCCAGCGAAGCTAGATTAGCTTCCAGCGAAGCTAGATTAGCTTCAGACGAAACTGTAAGTTAGCTCTCTGTGGAGCTATAAAGAGCTTCATGCGAAGCTATCAAGAAAGCTTCTGACGAAGTTAGAATTAGCTTTCGGCGAAGCTAAAATTAGCTTCAGGCGAAGCTGTAAGTTAGCTCTCTGTGGAGCTATGAAGAGCTTCTTAAGAAGCTATCAAGAAAGCTTCCGGCGAAGCTAGAATTAGTTTCCGGCGAAGCTAGATTAGCTTCAGGCGAAGCTGTAAGTTAGCTCTCTGTGGAGCTATGAAGAGCTTCATGCGAAGCTATCAAGAAAGCTTTCGGCGAAGCTAGAATTAGCTTCAGACGAAGCTATAAGTCAGCTCTCTGTGGAGAGCGTCAAGGCGAATATAGGTAAACTTAGCCTCTCAGGCGAGGCTATCCCCTTGAGCTCATGTGATGCTAAGTGTTGAAGTTACTCAGCATCTTAGACCTGCTTAGGTCTCTTCAAAGGCAACCTTAGCATACTGTCTGCTTCACTGAATCAGTAGAGTCCAAGTCGCTGATTTGTCCCTCGGGGATGGGTAGAAACTGGTCGTCAGTTTGTCTGCGACTTGTCTTTTATAAATGTTGACAAGTTAGACATCGTTCCGACCAGTTGAAAAGCTGTCTGAGAGTTTGTCTTTTTGAGTATCAACAAGACGCCTTTCAAAGTTTTCATAAATCCGTAATTGGATGGTTCAGATTTTGAAATACTTTGAATTACCTCAGGTGTTCAAAAAAGAGAGCATTCACCAAGTAGAATTCCCCAAAGAAATTAGAACTTTGATTGAAAATTACTCAGAGCTGGGAACATGATAAAAATCAGTCTGGGCATAAGAACTCACTAGGGACAAAGGGGAGCAGATCTAGAAATCTGTCTATTCAGAGGTAATGTGGACATAACAGGTTAGGAATCGCCAGAAAAGAGGGTTCGCTATTCAGAGGTGATAAACTAGAAATAACAGCGAGAAGAGCCCTACAGGACTGGAAAGTTAGATCTGGATATCCGTCTGTTCAGAGGTGACGAGCTGGACATAACTAATTAGGAATTATCAGACACGAACCGTTCAGAGGTGACGAACTAGACATAACGACAAAGAAAAGTGAGATTGGATATTCATCGATTCAGAGGTGACTTACTGGACATAACCGATTAGAATTATCAAACTCGGAATGTTTACTATTCAGAGGTGATGAACTGGACATAACAATAAACAAAAAGTGGAGACTTGGCTATCATCGGTTCAGAGGAGATTGACTGGACATGACCGATTGAGAAGCCACCGAGGTCGAAATTTTGTCATTCAGGGATAATGATTTGGACATGATGACAAAATGGAGGCGAATCCGATTTTAGGGACCCATCTATTTAGAGGTGATAAACTGGACATGATAGACTAAGACACACTAAACTCTGACTCCGCTGCCAGAGGTAGTCGCATTAACTTAGCAGCTAGCCATAAAGGACTGCTGAGATAGATTGAATCTGGACTCCTGTTGGTTCAGAGGTGGTTGACTGGACATAACCAACTTAGGGGTCTTAGACTTGCAATCCGCTGTTCAGAGGTTTAATGTTAACATGATAGCAAGAGCTCCTGACCTTGATAGAGGGAAGGAGAACAAAGTTATGAACTCATCTGTTCAGAGGTGGTGAACTGGACATGACAGTTGAAGTACCATAAGAGAGAGATCTAGGTATCCGTCGGTTCAGAGGTAATATGGACATAACCGATTAGGAGTTGCTAGACTTAGAACCCTGTCGTTCAGAGGTGGCGAACTGGACATAACTACAAAGGGATAGTCCGTACTGGACTGAAAGATAAGAGTTGGTTATCTGACGGTCTAGAGGTAATATGGACATAACCGATTGAGAAACCATCCCGTTCAGAGGTTGTTGACTTGACGTGACGGTAAAAATAAATAATCCCATTGGGGGAATAAGACTTGATCATAAACTCTATGGAAAATTGATATCTCCTTTGGATATTATTTGAAAGAAATTGTCAGAGGTGTATTGTTGACGTGACAACCAAGAAAGTCCATTGGGGACTAAGAGGAAAATAATAGACTTTGAAGAGAGTCTACTTAGAAACTCGCTGGGGAGTTAAAAATGAATTCCATAAAAGATCATATGACAGAGATAATCATTAACGTGACAAAAAGAACTCTGTGGGATTCGGTAGGGAAGAGATTATTTCCTAAAAAAGTTGTCAGAGGTAATCATTAACGTAACAACCAAATCCCTTGCTAGGAAATTTAAAAGGAGATTTTGTCAGAAGTCATCATGATAGCTTCTCCACTTGGGGATTTGTAAAGCGAGCTGTCAAAAGTGTGATGTTAACTTAACAAGAATTCATTTACTGTAAGAGGTGTTTGAACATAACAGTAATTTGAGTGGACCTGTCATTATATGGAAGAGAATGACAAGTGAAGTTTGATCTGCTAGGGATATTAGCAAGATTCGTCAGGAAAAAATTTTACTGTCAGAGGCGTGAGCTTTAAGCATGACAGTTGTGATCTGTTTTTAGGAAAATGAATACACTTTTGTGGTCCTACCATTCCATGGACGGGAATTGATAGGGGACTTTGGTGGGAAAAGTGGGATCAGGTCCCTTAGGATTTTTAGCAAATCCTCAGCTGTCAACGGATTTGGTATGCCTTTACCAACTACCGTTTGAGTTAGGCTAGCCATGCTATTTCTCTCAGCATAATGAGTTGTTGAGGATTTTATATTGAGCTTAAAAGCCAATTTTTTCTTCTAGTCTTATTCACCGAAGGCTTCAGATCGTGTCACATGAAGTGAACATTTCTGTATTCCACTGGTGACCTCTAAAATCTCACTAGGGATTAAAGAGTTAAGTCTAAACTTCATGGGGAATTTGTCGGGTAGATCGACATTCCTCATAGAGCATCACCTTTTGTTCATCAAGACTCTGATTCTCAGCTGATCTTCGTGTCTAGATAATGAGTACAAACTTCACAGAAAATATATCGAGTAAGTCGAGATTCCTCGTGGAGTTTCAATTTTATTCGTCATAATCAAGACTTTTACCACAGATGATTATCAAATCTGAACATGAATGTGGAAACATTAAAAAGGTCCTGCAAGGATACATCACAAACCTTCTTTGATGAATTTAGCTCATTCGAGATTATTGTGAAATCAAAATGATTTGCCGAAGGAAGAATGTAGAGATGGTTGAAATTGATTCCATCTGTGAAAAGGGACTCCTTGAGGAGATAAAACAATCAGACGAGTCTGACTTGATGATCAGAGGTATAATGTTAACATGATCATGTATAGTACTTCTTTGATCAGAGGTATAGTGTTAACGTGATCATGTATAGCACTTGTTGTTGATTGGCATATGGAGCGTGTCACTGTTTGGATTCGCTAGGTGATAAGCTCCACTCGAGTAGACTGCCTCTACTACGAAAGGTTCTCCTTATTTGATTGGTGGAATGACATATTCCAACCCCCTGCACGTTTCTCGATGTCGTTGGCTGTTGTGATTCGTCAGGGTCTGGTTGTACTGTCGCAAGTTATTTTCCAGAGCTAGTGCCTGTCGTTTATCAAATAGCAGTAGAGACGGTTGTCTCCACTTTAGAGCTGCTGAGAGAAGTTGTTGGTGTGTCATCTGATGCGAGAGACATTGCAAGACTTGCCTTTAGCTTTGGACTGGCTTGAGTCCCATTGCTTTAGCTGTTGATGGGATAAGCCCATGGCTTTTGGAAGTAGAGTTGACTACCTCCATACTCCCTTTCAAGATAGGAGTTAGGCAGTGGCCTTTTTATGTTCTGACTTCAGAGTCAAAAACACCTGCTTCGATCAGTGCTTGGATTTTGTCTTTAAGGACATCGCACCTGCAAGTAGGATGATGAACCATCTTATGAAAAAGACAATAGTTGGAATCATTCGTTCGTCCCACTTCGTCTGGGCGTCTAGCCTTTGACAGCTTGAGCTTGTAACTTTTGTTGAGCAAGTGGAAAAGTGTCATCACATTCTCATCTTTGAAGGAGTATTATCTCTGATACTCTAAAGTCCTGTTGGAGTTACCCTTCTTTGATCGAGTTCCTCCATATACTTCCAATGTTGATGTATCAGAAGATTCAGTCGTGTCATAGCTTTTACTGTTGATTCCTCACCTGCTTTTGGGGGTCTCAAACTTTTTAGCTGATTTTTCAGCTATCTCGACTTGTTCAGTAAGCTCCTTCCAAGTATGGGCTTTGACAGCTCCCATGCGAACTTTCACTTTGTCGAGAAAGTTATGCCTACACGTTTGAAACAACATGGGCAAAGGCATACCTGTAGGGCACATAAGAGAAAGATTGCGGAATCTCTCTATGTAATCCCGTACAGATTCTCCTCCTTTCTGGACTACGGAAAGGAGTGTGTTCATGGTCACCTCGGTATCATCCTCGTAGAATCGGGAGAGGAATCGAGTTTTCAAGTCAAGCCAGGAATTGATAGAGTTCATGGGAAGACTCTTGAACCAATCAAAGGCTACCCCCTTGAGGGTGTCAATGAACAGTCTGGCCATGATAGTATCATTACCTACTACATTACCGGTTTGCGATCGAAAGTAGTGAATGTGTTGATTTGCCGAGCTCTTTCCATCATACGAGTGCAACGTTGGTGGCTTGAACTTTGGCGGATATGGGACTGAATCCCATTCCAAGGGGTAAGGACGGACTGCCCCTACTTTCTTCAGTTCATCCCTTTGGTCCAGGGATGTGATCGGAGCTTGGATGCCTTTGATCACTTTGGCATCAATTAAAGAGCCCTCCTTTGAATGATCAGTCTTGGGAGGTTCATTGTTGTTGTTCTCCTCATTTTTGTGATTACTACCGGTTGTGTTATCATTATTCCGGTTTGTCAGGAGCTGAACCAATATTTACTGGATGTTATCCAAGGCTTCTTGATGGGCCTTGGAAATCTGCTATTGTGCCTCCATGCGATGACGGAGATCATCATCATTGTTATTATCAGCCATGTTGGCTGATACAAATCTTGCCTACACAGAGCTGATGGTGGCGGAGAAAGCGTAGCCGCTGGCTTCTTCTTCATCATTGGACCATTGGAATTGGTGTCTCAATGGTTCTGGCAACATAACTTCTGAGGAAGAAGGTTGTCCTTGATTACAGGGTATTGTATATTGGAAGGCACCCTTTTGTTCGACCAGAACCTGACCTAAGCTGGGGCTATAGTCGGGCCCTGGAGAACTGAATGAGGGAGTACGAGCCCCCTGTTTCCTCTTTTGAGATCGTAGTAGATCCTTCCTTTGCTTATCATATTGATAGAGGCAGCTGCGAGGTAAGGCACCTTCACTATCTTCCTCTTTCGAGACTTGAGTTTTTCAGAAGTTTGAACTGACGGCCGATTAAACACCGATTGCTGGCGCAAAGGAGAAATTATAAGGATTGGTCCCAAACAACAGTGGACGGAATGTACCTTCACATGCGAGATGTGAACTGTCTCTTCAGAGCGGAGTTTTCACTTGTTACTCAGATAATATCGCAAGTTTGCATCACCTGGGTCCAACTGATCCAACACGGAGACTCAGGAAAACTGGATGTTAGCCTGCTTGGATTGAGAAACCCTAGGCTTAGCCTTGAAGACTTTCTTTTGGGCTATAGGCGAAGCTAGGATAGCTTCCCCTGAAAAAGTAGCTTCGCAAGGCGAAGCTACTGTTTCAGCTCTACCTTTGAAGATAAGCTTAGCTCTGTTGCGCGGAGTTCTTCCTATGAGCAAGGCTGAAATAGCCTCCCTGTTAGCACTCAGTGATGCTTCATTTTTAACTTCGTGGATAAGGTCTTTAGCACTTAGTGCTTTGGTTTTTTTCGCTAGTGGCGAGCCTAGCACTGCCTAATAGTACTGATGATGTAAGCAGGGCTGCAATAGCCTCGTTGTTAGCACAAAGTGCTTTAGCCCTAGCCTCGCATGATAGGCGCGGCTTTGCTCCGTGAAGAGCTGAATAGTCTTGCCGTCAGAGAATATTTTAGCTTCACAGGAAGCTGAATCAGGAGATCTATCTCTAGTCGCGCATGAGATTACAGATTTTTCAATCCACAAAGCCTTAGCAGAGGCTATTTTAGGTTCACGAGGAACCTTTATACCTTCACGTACAGTATTAACATGCTGGCCCGGGGCTATGTTAGTCTTTGCTGAGACTGTGCTAGACTCGTATAGAGTCATTTAGCTTTGCCTGAGACTGTAATAGGTTTGCAGAGAGCCTTATATGTCTCAACAGAGACTTGCTTCCAAGAACTAGCCAGAGGGGCTCTAACGCTAACCTCCCTGTACTTGCGCACACGTAGGGGACTTTTGCTACCCCTAGAAAGAAGTTGTTCAAACTTCTCTTGGTCAAAGTGAATGATAGCGTCTCAGCAATAGACCCGAAGGTCTGATTGTCGCATTGTGACACTTGATTTTCAGCAATGGAGAATACAGTTCCCAGTGGAGTCGCCATCTTATTTTCCATTGAAAATTGCTATTCGAGGGAAAACTTACAAAAAGAAGTAGGAGAGCGAAATTACAAGTAATTCTTTAAAGAAAGTAAAAGAAAATTACAATTAGATCTCCTCTGAGATTTCTAAGAAAGTGTGTCTGTGGGAGTCTGATCAGCGCGCAATCACTTTGTCCCGTTGATGATGCGAGCGATCGATCTTCGAATGCTACTGCTTGGGAATTCCTTCTCGCTTGGTTCCGGAGACTCCTTGAGAAGGAGGAAGATCTTAGGGTATTAACACCCTAAATTTATCTTTATAGGATTAGAGAAGTAATTCTTTGAATTCTTGAAAGCGAGAGAGTAAATCTTTTGTTGGCTTAAGCTTTGAAGCCGAGAAGCTTATGCTCTTCAAAAAGCCTCTTGGACTTGAATTTCTTCAAGACCGTGAGCCTATTGGACTTGAATCTTTTCAAGACCCAAATCCTAGCCTACTAGTGGGCTATTTTTAGGCTCAATATGGAGTTATGATTCCCTTAATTATCTCCTCTAATGAGGGATCAGGGGTGTAACTACCCATTAACTCTCCTCAATTGGCTCCTTTTAATGAGGGATCATGGGTGTAACTACCCATTAACTCCCCCCACTAACTTAGTGGGGCGGTTACTTTCCTCATGCGGAGCTAGCCTCTTCCGGAGAAGCTATCAAGGAAGCTTCTAGTGAAACTATAATTAGCTTCAGGAGAAGCTGTAAGTTAGCTCTCTGTGGAGCTATAAAAGCTTCATGCGAAGCTATCAAGAAAGCTTCCAGCGAAGCTAGAATTAACTTTCGGCGAAGCTAGATTAGCTTCAGACGAAGCTGTAAATTAGCTCTCTGTGGAGTTATGAAGAGCTTCATGTGAAGCTATCAAGAAAGCTTCCAGCGAAGCTAGAATTAACTTTCGGCGAAGCTAGATTAGCTTCAGACGAAGCTGTAAATTAGCTCTCTGTGGAGTTATGAAGAGCTTCATGCGAAGCTATCAAGAAAGCTTCCGACGAAGCTAGAATTAGCTCCCGGCGAAGTTAAAATTAACTTCAGGCGAAGCTGTAAGTTAGCTCTCTATGGAGCTATAAAGAGCTTCATGAGAAGCTATCAAGAAAGCTTCCGGTGAAGCTAGATTAGCTTCAGGCGAAACTGTAAGTTAGCTCTCTGTGGAGCTATGAAGAGCTTCATGCGAAGCTATCAAGAAAGCTTCCGGCGAAGCTAGAATTAGCTTCAGGCGGAGCTGTAAGTTAGCTCTCTGGGGAGAGCTTCAAGGCAAATCTATACAAACTTAGCCTCTCAAGCGAGGCTATCCCCTTGAGCTCATGTGATGTTGAGTGTTGAACTAACTCAACATCTTACGCCTGCTTAGGTCTCTTCAAAGGCAACCTTGGCTTATTGTCTGCTTCAATAGATCAGTAGAGTCCAAGTCGCTGATTTGTCCATGGGGATGGGTAGAAACTGGTCGTTAGCTTGTCTGCGACTTGTCTTTTATAAATGTCGACTAGTTAGATATCGTTCAGACCGGTTGGAAAGCTGTCTGAGAGTTTGTCTTTTTTGAGTGTCAACAGTAACAAGAGTACATAATGAAGTCCCATACAGTACCAAGAATAGAGTACATGTAAGTGATAGGTAGTCTAAAGTGCATATTTATCATCATATTTTCCTACTTATTCTTTTATAAAGCACTGCTACATAACGTTTGATTGTTTAGTATTGTGTAGGCCTTGAGTAATTAAAGAATAAATAAATGAAGCCCAATTGAAGCCCACGTGCCTACATGCATGATTTTTTTTAGTAATTTAGAAGCTTCTATCTTATCTAACCTAATCTAAACTTTGATTCTAAATTATTAATTTAAAATCTCGGGGAGAAGGAGGAAGGATAAGGTAGGACTCCTAATTGCTATTCAAATCTAGGGGAGGAGAAGGAAGGAAAAAGTAGGACTCCTAATTGCTATACAAATCTAGAGAAGGAAAAGGATAGAATAAAGTGAATCATCATCGTAACTAAAGACAGAGATGAATTTCTATTTTTCTTGCGCCACAAGATGAAGATAAATGAGAGAAAATCTGAATTTAATTCGGATTTCGACTGAACACTTTTTAGTATTTCAATCATAACTTTCACTATCAAAACTCAAATCTAATAATTCAAGATGCTCCAGAAAGACAACTTGAAGTACTACAACGCTTAAGTTGATCACACTTTCCATTCAGCCGTTTGATAATCCATATTCAGCGATCAACATGATAATAAGTTGCAGATCAAAATTGAATTTCTAAATAAAATTCTGGATAAGTCAAATCAAGTTTGGTGATAAGAGGAGAATTCAAATTCAGAAATATTTAGCTCCTCCTATCTTCGTACGTTTTCTATCCCTCTGGTTTTCTCCTATAAATACCGCTGCAGTACGTACAGAGCAGATCATCCAGAGAGAAGAAGAATAAGGCTAGGGTTAAGGATTTAGGGTTTTTTGTTAGATTAGTGTAACGCCCCGATCCCACGGATACGGGGGCGTCACTACGACGTATATACGTAGGTCAGAAAATGCCCCCACGCATATACGCTAAGCAATAAGTACAACAAGAATCAGAGTACACGACAAAGCGTGATATCCATACATATGCCAACATAAAAGTACAAGTACAAGTCATCACAAAATATGATAAAATATTACACATTACATGTATCTTTTATCACAACCAAGTTCTAAAGCAAAAGATACAATATAAACACAAAATGCTCACGAGTAGGATGAAGATCCCGTGAGTCAAAAAGAGAGATCTGGCACAAGGACTGGAGCTAATCGGCCTGCTCACTAAAGAAAGCTCGATCCTCTGTGGATGGCTCCACTTCGATCCAAGCTTCAGAACCTGAACATACAAATCCAAGGGAGTCAGGACCTCCCAACAATGAACAGGCTACAGCCAAATGGCTAAGAGACAAGAATATGAGGGTTAGAACAGTATAATGAATACCAATCAACAAGTAATGGAAGCATAAAGAGTAAAAGTCAGAATACAATAAATCCACCGTTAGAGTCTATTATTATTATTACTTGTCTCACTGTGATATCTAGCTATGTGACCCAGCGTCCCAGCGCACATAGATCCATATCCTAGTAAAGCAATGTTGTTATTGGAAACCAACGGTTGTATCGACGAACTATGTTTACAGTGGATCCCGTACATGCCCGGGATAACGGTCTAGGATTGTTCCGTTGCTTGGTGACGGAAGCCAGCCGCTAGGCTAACAGGAGGGACTTATGTATGCCCTTTATCATGATAGTATTCAGGAAGAGGGAGCAAGCACTCCCCTCGGTCCCCTGGTGGCCCACAGGTCAGACCGGAACATGAGTTGCACAACATTCCTAAAACCACTGTAAACACGAACACATATCGATATCCGCATGTTTTCCCCCGACCCAATATAAGTTGGTCCATTTTATACAAAAGTCAAGTGTATCATGCTTGGTTCAAGTGATGGCATGATAAGTGGTGATATCCATTTATTAACAAGTTATGGAACGAGACTACACAATAATAAGTCATGAAGTAACAAGAAGTAATGTCCATCAAGTAACATGTCAATAAGTACCAGTTATGAAGCATAAACAAGGATAATACATCACACATGTATCAAGGGTAAGATCCAAATTCAGAAAAGAAATCAACTATAACAAACAGCCTAAATTAGTCGACTAGGTAGAAGGGTTAGTCGACTAATAGTGGTCTCTAGTCGACTAACAGTCTGAATTAGTCGACTAAAACTGGGTTCCAGAGAGTTGAGATTCTGTTTCAGGGAAAGTTAGTCGACTGGGAAAAGAGTAGTCGACTAACAGTGACTACAAGTCGACTAACAGATACTTAAGTCGACTAAATCTGGGATACAGAGAGTTGATGTTTTATTTCAGGAAAAAGTAGTCGACTAGGGAGGAATGGTTAGTCGACTAATAGTGGTTTCTAGTCGACTAACAGTCTGGATTAGTCGACTAAAACTGTGTTCCAGAAAAGGTTACGTTTCAAAAATAGATGGGTTAGTCGACTAATTCCTAGGTCAAGTCGACTAATCGTGGGAAAACAGAGTGCAGGACAGAATTTCTGATGGTTGTGTTTGATGGTCTAAAACATGATTTTGATGACATATGTATACAAGATATGAAGATACAAGTATATTAGGAATTGATCTAGTCTTGGTGAGTAAAAATACTCACCTTGAACGGTTAAATCGAGGCTTTACGAGTTCCGAAAAGATCGTAGTCGACGATATCACCAACTTGATCCTTGGCGATATGCGGACGATCCCAATCCAAAGAAGTGGTGGTTGCTAGAGATGGAGAAGATGACCTAGGTGATGTTTTGGAAGTAGGTGGTGGAGGTTGAGATGGAGGAGGAGATGGTGAAGGCTAATTCTTTGTTGAAGTGAAGAAAAGAGTAATAGAAATGTAAAGGAAAGTTTATATAGGATTTTGATTTTGTAAAGGAGGTGTAAATAAGGTAATTGAGAGGGGGTTTTGTGTAAATAGGGGAGGGGATGAGTGTCCCTCTTCTTGGCCACTTGGCCGGCCATGGGGGAGAGAGAGAGAGAGAGAGACATTAAATGAGGGGGTTGGTGGAAGTGAGTGGAGGTGAAATTTTGGAAAAAAAATTGGAATTTTGGAAATGGAAAAGCTTGTGGTTGTGGAGGAAGGAAGGAAATTTAGAAAAAGGAAAAAGGAAAAGAAATTATAAATGAAGATATTTTCTCTTGGATTTAAAAATGAAAAGACAATTTCCCGGGTTTAAGTCGAGGATGCGGAAAACG
This sequence comes from Agave tequilana, assembly GCA_038442645.1. Taxonomy (NCBI): domain Eukaryota; kingdom Viridiplantae; phylum Streptophyta; class Magnoliopsida; order Asparagales; family Asparagaceae; genus Agave; species Agave tequilana. The sequence goes on from JAVJIF010011351.1 coordinate 86,689, forward strand.
TTTCGGAAAATACCGAAATCGTCTGAAATTCAAGTATCTCGGAACGACTCGTAAATTTTACCAAAATCAAGAATAATATATGAAGACTCATAGTGAAATCCGTTTGAAGAAATACTTTATGGTTTTAAAACTAAAAATCCCGGAATCAGTTATCTACCGACTCCGTTGGAATTCTCATAAATTCATAAAATTCTTAGAAAAAGTATTTAGATAGAAAATATAATTCTAAGAAATAAAGTCTAAAGGACCTTCTAGAAATTCCTAACTGTTTGTGAATTAAAAATCCGAGAATCGATCAGCGGCACTGGTCGACACCGGTTTTGAAAATATTTAATTAAATTCAGGAAGATTCCAGAAAATCATAGAAAATATATAATATTGGAAAATGATTTTTAAAACTGAAATCGGTCAAATACAGAAGTAAATCGAAAAACTGAATACGCAACTAAGTACGTATTCCGGGAACGGGGTATTACAATCCATCCACCTTACAAAAATTTCGTCCTCGAAATTTCATAAAGTGAAAGGTGACGGTAAAGAAGGATAACAGGAAGTGAAAGGCAGCAATAAAGAAGGATGAGAAGAAAGAGTTTTACCAATCAAGTTGTGAAGAGTTGCGGATAACGCTCACGGATAACATCCTCTCGTTCCCACGTGGCCTCTCCTGGTGCATGTCTGTTCCAAGACACCAACACTAACGGTATGGCTTTGTTCTTCAATGTCTTGACACTTCTGTCCAAAATGGCCATCGGTTGCTCTTGGTATGACAAATCCGGTTGTAGTTCCAGTTCGGAGTGATCCAGGATATGACTATCATCCTTCACATACTTCCTCAGCTGTCATACGTGGAATACATTGTGAACTCCGTCCAAAGATGGCGGTAACGCCAACCTGTAAGACACATCTCCCACTCGGTCCAAGATCTCGAATGGGCCGATATATCTCGGACTAAGCTTCCCACGAGTACCGAACCGGATTACTCCCTTTGTAGGTGATATCTTCAAAAACACATGATCCCCTGTCTGGAATTCCAATGGCCTTCTCAGTGTGTCTGCCCAACTCTTCTGCCGACTCTGTGCTGCCCTGAGGTGATCTCTGATAATCCTGACTTTATCTGTTGTCTGAATCAGGATCTCTGGTCCCAAAAGTCTCCTCTCACCGACTTCATCCCAACAAATCGGTGACCTACACTTCCTACCATACAATGCTTCAAAAGGTGCCATCTTGATACTTGCCTGATAGCTGTTATTATAAGAAAATTCAGCCAAGTGAAGATGGTCTTCCCATGATCCCTGGAATTCAATCATGCAGGCCCGCAACATATCTTTAAGAATCTGGATAGTCCTTTCAGATTGTCCGTCTGTCTGAGGATGATATGAAGTACTGAATTTCAGACGAGTCCCTAGACTTTCTTGGAGGCTTTCCCAGAAATGAGATCTGAATCTGGTGTCTCTGTCTGATACAATACTAACTGGAACTCCATGCAGACGAACTATCTCCTTCATGTACTTGTCTGCCAGAACCTCTGTTGCCTGACCTACCCTGAATGGTATGAAGTGAGCTGATTTGGTGAGGCGATCAATGATTACCCACACAGCATTATTACCTTTAGGACTGCGAGGCAATGCCGTGACAAAATCCATGGTGATGTGCTCCCACTTCCACTCAGGTATCGGTAAAGGTTGTAGGAGTCCAGCTGTCCTCTGATGCTCTATCTTTATCTGCTGACAAACCAAGCACTTGGCAACATACTGGGCTATCTCCCTCTTCATAGCATTCCACCAAAACTGCTTCTTCAAGTCTTGATACATCTTGTTTCCCCTGAGTGTATGGAATATGCTGAACTGTGTGCTTCTGCTAGATCTTCTGTCGAACTTCTCCTTGGGGAACACAAAGTCTGCTACCAAAATATAATGCACCATCTGGATGAATACAGATATTAGTCCTCAATCCAGCCTCTACCTGGGCTCGAAATGACTGCAATCTGGGATCTTCCTTTTGAGCTTCCTTGATCTCATCTATCAATGTTGACTGAATCTGCAAGGTCATGAACTGTCCTGCCTTATCAACTCCTTGTACCAACATTAAGTCCAATCTGATGATGTCTTGAATCAACTCCTTCTGCTGAGTAAGTTGAACAAGCACTCTATTCTCTGGCTTCCTGCTCAGTGCATCCGGTACTGTATTGACCTTGCCTGGATGATATTGCAAGTCAATATCATAGTCCGCCATAAGCTCCAGCCACCGCCTCTGCCTCATGTTCAACTCCTTCTGTGAGAAAATATACTTGAGGCTCTTGTGATCCGTGTATATCAACACCTTGTCTCCCAGAAGATAATGCCTCCAGATCTTTAAGGCAAATATAACAGCTGCTAGCTCCAAGTCATGAGTTGGGTAATTCCGCTCATGAGTCTTCAGTTGCCTGGATGCATAAGCTATGACATGATCATGTTGCATAAGTACACACCCCAGGCCTTTTCCTGATGTATCACTGAATATGACCATCCCTCCTCTTCCTGAGGGAGTCCTCAAGATTGGAGCTGAAATGAGCCTCTGCTTCAATTGCTCAAAAGCTGCAGTACATTCCTCTGTCCATATGTACCTTTCTCCTTTCCGGGTGAGCTTGGTCAACGGGGCTGCAATCCTAGAGAAATCTTGGACAAAGCGTCTGTAATATCCGGCTAGTCCAAGAAAACTCTTAATTTCAGTCACCGTCTTCGGAATTGGCCAATCTCTCACCGCCTGGACTTTGCTAGGATCAACTGAAATTCCTTCTGCTGAAACTATGTGTCCAAGAAAGGCCATACTGTCCAACCAAAAGTCACACTTGCTCCTCTTAGCATGAAGCTGCTCCTGTTGGAGAGTCTGCAATACAATCCTCAAGTGTTCTGCATGCTCCCTGTTGCTCTTTGAATAGATCAGGATGTCATCAATAAAATAACTACAAACTGATCCAAATAGGGCGAGAACACTCTGTTCATCAAATCCATGAAAACTGAAGGGGCATTGGTGACTCCGAAAGGCATAACTAGAAACTCATAGTGGCCATAACGGGTCCTGAATGCCGTCTTCGGAATATCCTCTTTCCTCACCCTAAGCTGATGGTAACCCGATTGTAAATCTAATTTAGAGAATACTCGGGCTCCATGAAGCTGATCAAACAGATCATCAATCCTTGGTAAGGGATACTTGTTCTTGATGGTAACTTTGTTCAATTCTCTATAATCAATACAAAGCCTTTTACCACCATCCTTCTTGTTTGCCAATAATATTGGAGCTCCCCATGGTGAAGTGCTTGGCCGAATCAATCCCTTATCAGAGTATTCCTGCAGCTGCTTCTTTAGAATCTCCAACTCCGTCGGTGCCATCCTGTACGGAGCCTTGGATATAGGAGCTGTTCCAGGTACAGTATCAATAGAGAACTCAATCATCCTGTCAGGCGGAAGTCCTGAGATCTCAGCAAACACCTCTGGGAATTCATCCCACACCGGTATTCCCTTCTTCTGAATCTCCGAAGTAGTCATCCGAATCTTTCTCTGGGTAGACTTCACTTCTCCACTAAATTGGAACTCCGGCTGAAGAGGGATCCTGAAAATAATCTTCTTCTCCCTACAGTCAATCACTGCATAGTACTGACTGAGCCAGGTCATGCCTAAGATTACGTCGTACCCTTTGGTGTCTAGTACGAGCATATCTATGGCCAAGGTCTTATCACAAAGTTCTACTGGACAGTCAGCACAAACTCTAGAAGATATGACTACTCCATTCCCTGTACTAATCTCCCATTTGTGGTCTAAAGGTCTAACAGGTATGGAATGCAATGCCACAAAATGATCTGAGATAAAACAATGTGAAGCACCTGAATCGAAGAGGGCTAAAACAGGTTTAGAATGCACCCTGATATTACCTGTTATCACCTCCTCAGAAGTCTCAGCCTCTACTTCTGTCAAATTGAAGGCTTGACCCCTTCCACGCCCTGCAGCAGTCCTAGCTCCTCTCTGGACTGGGCGAATAGCTTGCTGTGGAGGAGGGGGAGGAACTCTCCTGATCATCGGTCCTTGATTCCTCTGTCCCGGTGGCCCTAGAAGTGCTCTCTGTCCATTCGGTCCCTGCAGTGCTGGCAAAGCTTGGCCGGCTGTCCCCATTCTCCGTGTGGACAGGCTTCGATGGAATGGTCTCGGGAACCACACACCAAACATAACCCATTTGCCCTTCGGCAATTCTGTCGAATGTGGCCTGGCTTCTGACAATAACTGCAGAAAGAGAGTGGTTGGGTCGTCTGGTAAGGAGCTGGTCGGAATGGTTGCCTCATAGCCTGAACCTTCGCTGCTCTGTATGGGCCTCCTCTTCCCATTGGTGCAAATGGCCTCTTCATGGCCTGGTTCCTCATCTGGTTCTCTTGCTTCTTCTCTAGCCCACGCTCCACCTCTCGAGCTATGGTGAGAACTTCTGAATAAGTCTTCAGCTGCTGGGGCATTAAGAAAACTTGGATGTCCATCTGCAAGCCCTGCTGAAACCTACTTGCCCGCTTCTCCTCATCAGTTACCATGTACGGAGCAAAGCGGCTAAGTCTGAGAAATTCCGCGGCATACTCATCCACGGATCTATTCCCTTGCTGAAGTCTGATGAACTGCTCCTCCATGTCCTTCTGAGCAGTGGCAGGGAAGAATCTGTTGTAGAAACTCTTGGAGAATGTGTCCCAGGTGACAGGCTTCTCCAATCTTGCCTCCTCAGCTAGCCACCATGTTCTGGCTATATCCTTTAACTGAATCTTGGCGACCTCCACTTGGTTCTCCTTTGGAACTCGAGCTGCATTCAACAAGTCTGAGGTATCCGTCAGCCATTGCTCAGCATCCAGGGTTTTCTCTTCACCCGTGAATATGGCTGGTTGCAGCCGTCTGAAGTCCGAAACATTTCCCGGCCTCTGTTCCTTTGGAGCTGCTAACTCTTGCCGAAGAAGTTCCGTCTGTTGTTGCTGATTCTCCATCATCGTCTGAATGACCCTCAGAATGTCCACATTCTCTCCCGTGGGTCCATTTGATGTTTGTCCAGAGTTGCTACGACCCGTCCTTCTCTCCATACCGAATTGGGATAAGATAACTGGAATTGGAAAAATGGAAGGAGTTTAGGACACAAGGGAAGGAATCAAGAAGGGATCAAGAAGGACTAGATAACTTTGTACATTGTAGTTAGCAATAGCAAATTTCATTAATTTGCTACTTGATTGTACTATAGGTGTGAGAACCTAGGCTCTGATACCAACCTGTAACGCCCCGATCCCACGGATACGGGGGCGTCACTACGACGTATATACGTAGGTCAGAAAATGCCCCCACGCATATACGCTAAGCAATAAGTACAACAAGAATCAGAGTACACGACAAAGCGTGATATCCATACATATGCCAACATAAAAGTACAAGTACAAGTCATCACAAAATATGATAAAATATTACACATTACATGTATCTTTTATCACAACCAAGTTCTAAAGCAAAAGATACAATATAAACACAAAATGCTCACAAGTAGGATGAAGATCCCGTGAGTCAAAAAGAGAGATCTGGCACAAGGACTGGAGCTAATCGGCCTGCTCACTAAAGAAAGCTCGATCCTCTGTGGATGGCTCCACTTCGATCCAAGCTTCAGAACCTGAACATACAAATCCAAGGGAGTCAGGACCTCCCAACAATGAACAGGCTACAGCCAAATGGCTAAGAGACAAGAATATGAGGGTTAGAACAGTATAATGAATACCAATCAACAAGTAATGGAAGCATAAAGAGTAAAAGTCAGAATACAATAAATCCACAGTTAGAGTCTATTATTATTATTACTTGTCTCACTGTGATATCTAGCTATGTGACCCAGCGTCCCAGCGCACATAGATCCATATCCTAGTAAAGCAAGGTTGTTATTGGAAACCAACGGTTGTATCGACGAACTATGTTTACAGTGGATCCCGTACATGCCCGGGATAACGGTCCAGGATTGTTCCGTTGCTTGGTGACGGAAGCCAGCCGCTAGGCTAACAGGAGGGACTTATGTATGCCCTTTATCATGATAGTATTCAGGAAGAGGGAGCAAGCACTCCCCTCGGTCCCCTGGTGGCCCACAGGTCAGACCGGAACATGAGTTGCACAACATTCCTAAAACCACTGTAAACACGAACACATATCGATATCCGCATGTTTTCCCCCGACCCAATATAAGTTGGTCCATTTTATACAAAAGTCAAGTGTATCACGCTTGGTTCAAGTGATGGCATGATAAGTGGTGATATCCATTTATTAACAAGTTATGGAACGAGACTACACAATAATAAGTCATGAAGTAACAAGAAGTAATGTCCATCAAGTAACATGTCAATAAGTACCAGTTATGAAGCATAAACAAGGATAATACATCACACATGTATCAAGGGTAAGATCCAAATTCAGAAAAGAAATCAACTATAACAAACAGCCTAAATTAGTCGACTAGGTAGAAGGGTTAGTCGACTAATAGTGGTCTCTAGTCGACTAACAGTCTGAATTAGTCGACTAAAACTGGGTTCCAGAGAGTTGAGATTCTGTTTCAGGGAAAGTTAGTCGACTGGGGAAAAAGAGTAGTCGACTAACAGTGACTACAAGTCGACTAACAGATACTTAAGTCGACTAAATCTGGGATACAGAGAGTTGATGTTTTATTTCAGGAAAAAGTAGTCGACTAGGGAGGAATGATTAGTCGACTAATAGTGGTTTCTAGTCGACTAACAGTCTGGATTAGTCGACTAAAACTGTGTTCCAGAAAAGGTTACGTTTCAAAAATAGATGGGTTAGTCGACTAATTCCTAGGTCAAGTCGACTAATCGTGGGAAAACAGAGTGCAGGACAGAATTTCTGATGGTTGTGTTTGATGGTCTAAAAACATGATTTTGATGACATATGTATACAAGATATGAAGATACAAGTATATTAGGAATTGATCTAGTCTTGGTGAGTAAAAATACTCACCTTGAACGGTTAAATCGAGGCTTTACGAGTTCCGAAAAGATCGTAGTCGACGATATCACCAACTTGATCCTTGGCGATATTGCGGACGATCCCAATCCAAAGAAGTGGTGGTTGCTAGAGATGGAGAAGATGACCTAGGTGATGTTTTGGAAGTAGGTGGTTGAGGTTGAGATGGAGGAGGAGATGGTGAAGGCTAATTCTTTGTTGAAGTGAAGAAAAGAGTAATAGAAATGTAAAGGAAAGTTTATATAGGATTTTGATTTTGTAAAGGAGGTGTAAATAAGGTAATTGAGAGGGGGTTTTGTGTAAATAGGGGAGGGGATGAGTGTCCCTCTTCTTGGCCACTTGGCCGGCCATGGGAGAGAGAGAGAGAGAGAGAGACATTAAATGAGGGGGGTTGGTGGAAGTGAGTGGAGGTGAAATTTTGGAAAAAAAATTGGAATTTTGGAAAATGGAAAAGCTTGTGGTTGTGGAGGAAGGAAGGAAATTTAGAAAAAGGAAAAAGGAAAAGAAATTATAAATGAAGATATTTTCTCTTGGATTTAAAAATGAAAAGACAATTTCCCGGGTTTAAGTCGAGGATGCGGAAAACGTTTCGGAAAATACCGAAATCGTCCGAAATTCAAGTATCTCGGAACGACTCGTAAATTTTACCAAAAATCAAGAATAATATATGAAGACTCATAGTGAAATCCGTTTGAAGAAATGCTTTATGGTTTTAAAACTAAAAATCCCGGAATCAGTTATCTACCGACTCCGTTGGAATTCTCATAAATTCATAAATTCTCAGAAAAAGTATTTAGATAGAAAATATAATTCTAAGAAATAAAGTCTAAAGGACCTTCTAGAAATTCCTAACTGTTTGTGAATTAAAAATCCGAGAATCGATCAGCGGCACTGGTCGACACCGGTTTTGAAAATATTTAATTAAATTCAGGAAGATTCCAGAAAATCATAGAAAATATATAATATTGGAAAATGATTTTTAAAACTGAAATCGGTCAAATACAGGAAGTAAATCGAAAAACTGAATACGCAACTAAGTACGTATTCCGAGAACGGGGTATTACAATTAGTTTAGTCTCTTTTGAGTTCTCTTCTTTGTAATTATTGTTGGCTTGGGCTTGGCTATTGTAAGGAGGAAGGAGAAGGAGCTTGTACCCAAGGATTGGGTCAATAAAGGTTATCTTTTCTTTTTTATGTTCTTATTCTTGTTCTTTTAATTTCAAGTCTACCTTTTTATTTCTTTGTTCTTGGTTTGGTTTTTGGTGTTGTCTTTAATCTTTCTTCCTTCTTTTTGTTTTCTTTAAAGATCTTAAAAATAAAAAGATGGATAAAACAAAAAGGATGCTAGGCTAGAATAATTCTAGGGTAGCTAATCACTTGATCGACTAGGGTTAGTTCTAGGGTTAGTTGATTAGTCTAATGGATTTGCAATCTAGGGTTATATTAATCCTTTGAAGTTTAGTAATGATAGTCTAACTTAATGATTTAGATAATTAGGGCTTGGCTTTAGATTAGAGTAGGGTTTGGCTTCAGATTAAGTTTAGGGGTATGGTTTGGCATAGTTTAATGATTAGGGATTGGCTTTTGCTTAGGATAAAATTAGGGTTTGGCTTGGGTAGTGTAGACAAGTTAAGTTAGACATCTTACTCTTCTTACTTAGGGTTAACAACTTAGATGAATGTTTCATTAGTTTAAAAGGATACAACCCCTATATCGAGACTAGTCGTGAAGGTAGATTAGCGACCTAGACTCTCCCTCTTGATTAGATCTACTTTCTTATTTCAAGCTACAACCAACCTTTCTTCTGAGTCTTGACTACAGATATACCGTGCTGCCAACGCTTCCATCGCCTCCCTCGCAGTGGAACACGATCCGCTTTGGCCCTTGCTGCAGCGGATAGAATTGAACAACGAGAAGAATCTAACCTTCTAATTCTTTGATTATTTGTTTTATTTTTGTACATATTTATTCTCTCGTTCAAGTTTCAATGAGTGAGTCCATCAGCACATTTAGGATATTGTACACTACAACTACACACACACACATATAAAACATAAAAAGAGTATTAATATAGAACATACAATGAACCAAAAGGAGAAAAAAGTCACGAACAGTCCTACTGTTGCTCAGCTAAACCGTCTATGTACTCCAGGTCCTCCTCCAATGGTGTAATTGGTGATCTATATCTGGGCAAGCAAACCTAGGATCTCAGAAGCGACCGAACAAGTGTACAAAGAAAAGATAACGAAAATAAAGGAATAATATTGTATATACATGCACAAGGAACAAACAGGATAGATACATGTGAGATGGCGATAATCATAATATAGCCAGTTAAGTAAGTCTGCACAATATTATCCGTGCATGTATAAACATGTGCCATGAGACTTAATGATCGAAGAGTTCTGATCAGGTGGGTGTATCCCGTGCATATCAGGTATCACGGCTTTAAACAGACCCCTGGCTGTTGAGACCAGGGCCATCGCACTAAGGCTGTAACAAGTAATGAGAAATAAAAAACGGGATCTCAATGAGCTATAACAAATGGTAGCCAGCACTACCCCATCCCCTGTAGTGGGACTATAACAGATCCAGACACCCACCTGATAAGGTCTAGTCAATTATCAAGTCTCCCCATCCCCAAGTGATTGCATTACAGTGGGGTGTATGTGGGTATGGTCTAATAAGTGCCCATGACTCTTTGTATAATAAGAACCAGTATTAGGTATACATGAAACATTCTCCAAGTGGTGTGTACTACAGTAGTGTGTGTGTGTGGATATGTATCATGCAGAGAACTTGAGTCAGTAACATGAATATCTGTGTAATAAATATCGAAAATATGTAACAGGAATACTCATGTTACAGGTAATGGGAATAAATAATAGGAATAACTATGTAGCATGTAACGGGAATAAATAACAGAAATACATGAAGTATTTTTAACCATTAATCACGCATAATAAATCATAACTATCACTGATAACCCAATAGAACAAGCTCATGCTCAAATGTACTACACAATTCTTCAGGGATAGACAATTATCAGGAATATCATAAAATCGAATATCGAATAGGCCAAATCGAATAGCATGTATTGTATAGATAATTTAAGTGATGGAATAATGAAATAAAGGTAAATACTTGCCTTATAAGTGAAGCTCTCGTTGTCCCAATCCTAACGGTACCAAAAAGGCGTGATCCGTACGTCAAATGATCAAGTTATGGTCCGAAACACGATTCAAGGTTTGTTGTGTAATTTAAAAAATGTATTCAGGGTTATAAATGTAATAACAATAATTTATGGAGGACTTTTATTAAATTTTATCTTTTATATGAAAATGGGTTGCGGGTTACGGGTTTGGTTCACATGCAAACCTGTTATGGGTTTGCCTACAACACTTAGCAAACAGAAGAAGAGGAAGAAGAAATAAACGAGGAAGGAGAAGGAGAAAAGGCCTGGGGGTCTGCGCGTGGCGGCGGCGGTCCGGCCCTGCGGTGGAGCTCTGGCGATTGGAAAGAGAGAAAGAAAGAGACGAGAGAGAGATAGAGAGTTTGGGAGGAAGGAAGGAGTGAAGGGTGGTCGTCACGGTGGAATGTTGTGGAGGGTGGAGGTGGTAACGACGACGCTAGGTGTGGGCATGATGGCATTGCTGATACCAGAAGTAGGCAAGAATAAGAGGGGGGAGTGAAGAGAGAGATCAATAGAGAGAGCGTTGACAAAGAATAGGAGAGTGGGTTTGCGTGGAGTTTGGGCTTGAGTGCGGAGGCCACGACTGCCGTCGATGGTTGGCCAGCGATGAGGAGGGGGTGGCGGTCTGATAGGGCAAGAAGGGAGAGAGAGGGAGAGAGAGGGAGAGGGGGGACAGAATGTGAATGAGATGGGGAGAGAAAGAGATGGGGTGTGGGATTTTTATTTTTGAGGATGTCGGTTAGAATTATGTAGAAAATTGGAGAATAAGAGGAACTTAGGAGATAAGAAAGATTTATCAGGGTAGTTATTATTATTTAATTATTAATAATATTTTATGATTTAATAATTTAAATAATTGGGTCAAAATTGGACTAAGTCGGAACGGTTCCTAAAAAAATTTGTAAAATCACAAATATTACCAAGAGGATTAATACAAAATCGGATTCAAAAAATTCAATCTGATTTACAAATTAAAAATCTTGGAATCGGTCAGTGATATCGGTCGACCATGGCTTTGGCCAAAATTTGACTAACTCCGGAAAATCTCCAAAAAAATACGGTAAAGTTGAGCGTATGATTTAAAAGAATAATTTGAAAGTAGATTATAAAAATTCAACCCCGGTTGTGAATTAAAAATCATGAAGCCGATTTTCAGTATCAATCACCCTCGAATTCGGAGATTTTCCAAAATAATTCAGAAAAAATCCAGAAAATTCTGAAAAATTCTAAAAATATTGAAAAATTAGATTTAAAGCTGAAATCGGTCCAATTTGACCACTAGAAAGGCCGAAACAAATACATACACCGTATCGCGTACTAATATGGTGACACATATGTCTAGGACTGGGGGTTACAGATATAATGCTTTAGATTTGAATAGTCAAGAATAGTATGATTTGCATTTGCCTTTACCTGATACTCCAATACTTCCATTCATATAACCAGAAACACCCTCCGCGAATTTTATTACTTCTACCGATCCATCTTTTAATTCACTTTCTGCTTCCGCTGCCGAAGTAGCAACTTCCACGGCAGAGAGAAAATCTGAGGTTTGGAAAAAATTTTAAAAAGGAAATTATTAGTGGAGTTAAGAATGCTGTATGCAAACTTTTCCCTATATTTCTTATTCATGTTCAAAAAATAGTGGAACCAGCACACTAACTAGGCATTTTAGGACCAAATACCCATATAATCAACCACGACAACACAAATTTTCACTTATGGAGGCACACTAGAACACTTTTAGTTATAATCATCAAAGATATAAAACTAATCTAGCTAAATATTTAATTCAGGTTGAACAATCTTTTAGTTTTGCTGAAAATGAAGTATTCATAAATTTTATTAGAACTGCTCATAATCCTGAATATGATCCGTTATGTAAAGATACTATTAGAGTGGAAACATTCAGGGTTGTTAAAGAAAGGAAACAAATTTTCATTGTAACTCTACGTCACAAAGAGTTGTACTTGTTAGATCTAAATTTATTCTATGCAAGATCTACACATATACTGTAAGCCTCTTTATCATGATCAAAGGAAGTAGGGTTTTAGGCATACCTGATTCCATCACGAAGAGGTTGCCGAAGGTTGCACGATCTCGAGGACGCCGGAGTTGAGGGAGAGGATTCTTCTCTCCAGCCACCAAGTTCTCTTCTTTATTCTTAGAGGAGATGAGAGGCCTCCAAGAGAGAGATGGTTATTGTTGTTGGTGGAGAGGGAACCCTACTCATGATATATATAGCATCAAGAACCCTAGTTCAACTCATCATAGATCTAGGCCCTTGATTTATAACACGAGTTCCACACGTGTGATGAGTCCCACATTCTAATTTAAATACACTCATGGCTAAGTGTAATTGAAAACGTGTCTAGACCCAAACCATTTAGGTTTGATCAATTCTTTATTAGGTCAAACAACATAGGTTAAGTGGGCGGGTGCAAATATCCAATTGACTTGATTAGGCCCAAAATAAATTAGACTTTAAAACTAATAAGTCTAACAATCTCCCACTTGGGCCAAGCAAGTCATACTGAATAGATATTATGCATAACTTTATGACGTCAAAAACCTTTAACCGCCGACAAACCACGTTTCAAAACAATCTGGTCCATTAAGAGTCCTGCCACCGAACATGGCGATCGTTACCTTCTGTATAATCGAGGTAGGACCTTCCACATCACAAGTTTCAGAACCCCTAACGACATAGATCAAATGTGGACGTGTGGCATGGAAATGTCCTCTGATCAAATAAGGTACAATTCCAACTGGTTTCCACTTTATGACTCCAACGAGTCTAGCCTTATGACTCCAACGAGTCTCACTTTATGACTCCAACGAGTCTAACTGCTAATTCAACAAACTCAAATGCGCAAAAGTAAACTTTAGGAAAAGCAGTTATAAATTTGTTTATCAGAATCAACAAATATCCATAAAGTGCACTTAGAAATAATGTCTGTTACATAAAATTATCCACTCCCACAAAATAAGGATATCATAATGACTAGTCATCCCCATATGAGCAATATACTCTAAGAATACTTTAGGTGAAAGTCCTTTAATGAGTGGATCTGTAATGTTAAGAATAGTGTCATCACTATCAACAGACAAAATATGATTCCGAACTTTATCATTGATGACAAGAAACTTGATGTCGATATGCTTCGACTTTACTGAACTCTTGTCACTATTGTAGTAGAGCTCTATAGCTCTTATTATCACAGTGTAGCTGTAATGGCCTCTCGACTAAATCCACCATCTTCCTACAATAAGGAAAATATAACATGAAGTGGACTTCCTATTGTCGATACATACAGCATAATCTGAATTTGTGTATCCGATCAGCTGCAACTGATCAGATTTCATGTAGTCTTCTATTGATATCGCATTACCTTCTTGACAGTCTTCCAGAGATCAATCCATGATTGATCAAGTTTCTGTCAAGTTTCTCAACGGTATATGCTATTCTGGATGGGTACAAACTTGAGCACACATCAGACATCCAACCGCCAATGCATATGGAATGTCTTTCATTTGCTCTTTCCGTAGATCATTCTTGGGACATTAGAGTAGACTTAACTTATCTCCCTTAGTGACAGGCGCATCACCCAAAGAGCAATTCTTCATGCCATATCTATCTAGCACTTTATCGATATAGGCCTTTTGTGATAAACCTAATATTCCACGTGTCCTGTCACGTTGAATCTGGATGCCTATCACAAAAGAAGCGTCTCCAAGATATTTCATCTCAAAATTCTTTGAGAGAAAACTCTTGGTCTCAAGTAGAAGATCTATATCGTTACTTGCTAATAGAATATCATCCACATATAGCACAAGAAATATAAATCTACTCCCTTTAAATTTATGATAAATACATTGATCAACTATATTTCCTTAAAATCAAAATCGGATATTACTTGATCAAATTTCAAATACTATTGACGGGATGTTTGCTTTAGACCATAAATGAATTTCTTTATTTGCAAACCAAATATTATGAAACCTTTACTTTAAAACTTTCTGGTTGCACCATACAGATTTTCTTCTCAATGCTACCATTAAGAAAGGCAATCTTAATATCCATTTGATATAACTTCAGGTCAAAGTGAACCACCGGTGCCATAATAATCTTAAAAGAATGCTTCATGAAAACTAGGGAGAAAGTCTCCTTATAGTCAATGCCCTTTCTTTGAGTGAATCCCTTTGTGACAAGATGTGCTTTATACCTTTCGACATTGCCTTTCGAATCCTGCTTGGTTTTGAATACTCATTTATAACCAATCGGTTTCTTTCCTTCAGGCAACTCTACTAAATCCCAAACATCATTGTCCTTTATGGATTTTAACTCATCTTTTATGACATTTGACCACTTAGTGGAGTGAATGTTGAGTTTGGCCTCATTCAAGGATGTGGGGTCATCCTCTAGCCATATGTCAAACTCATGCTATTGGAGATAAACTATATAGTCATTTGTAATGACTGATCTCCTCTTCCTAGTTGATCTCCTAGGCACTTGTGGTTGAGAATTTTCAGTTTCTACCTTACCAGCATGATCTACTTCAGGATGAACTGTATATGTATCTTGTAAGGATGCAACTATATTTTCATCTTGAAGTGGAACAACTACTTTATCATTTGAAACAATTGTTATGGGTATAACAATATGTTCTTTCTTAAATATGAAATCTTTATGTAATTGACTCCCACTGTTCTGAATATTCTCAAAAAAATTAGCAATCCGTCTTTATTTTCTTAGTGGAGGGACAATAAAACTTAAAGCCTTTATACCTCTCAGAATACCCTACTCATAAACAGCTAACTGTCCTTGAGTCCAACTTCTTCTCATAGGTATATATGGCCGAGCTTCCGCTGGACAACCCCAAACATGTAGATGCCTAATACTGAGAGTTTTCTCAGTCCATAACTCATACGGGGTTTTAGTTACTATTTTGCTAGGTATTCTATTAAGGAGGTGACAACCATTTTTAAGGCTTTAATATATAATGACTCTGGTAGAGTAGTGTGAGCTATCATGCTCCCAATCATATCCTTTAGTGTGTGATTTTATCTCTCAGTAATACCATTTTGACGAGGTGTCCCTGATATGGTATACTAAGCGACAATACCACTCTTTTAGAAATTACAAATGATTCTGGACATTTACCTGATTCGTCATATCAGTCATAGTACTCACCACCATGATCAAATCTAACGGCTTTAAACATGTCCAATGATTGAGATTTCTCATGGAACAAGTGTAGGTACCTATAACGAGAGTAATTGTCTGTAAAAGTGATGAAATATTCATGACCATTCCAAGAAGCTGTAGGGAATGGACCACAAATGTCTGTATACACCAAATTAAGACACCTGAACTTCGTCTACTACCAAACTTTCTAATGTTTCTTTAATTAATTTTCGCTTAGTGCCTATGCTATTCACATATAGAGATTCAATATATAAAGCATGAAGTTTCAATTTATATAGCCATCAATCAGAATTCTAGTACCAACAACTTTAGATTTAAAAAGTAGACTAAGCATTTCATTATCAAGAGTGACAGTAAAACTAGATCTGTCTAACAAATGAAATTGAAATATGATTCCGCCTAAAAGGACGGTACATATAAAGTCTCATCCAAATCTAAAACCAAAAAAAAACAGAATCTAATTTAAGCCTACAAACTCCAATAGCTTTAATTGCAACTTTATTTCCATCACCCATGTATACGTATCGCTCAGCTGGGCTGAGCCTCCTTTGGGTTTGGAAGTTCCGCATTGAATTGCTTATGTGAATTATCTATTCATAATTTATAAAGTGGCACTAAATCTAAATTAATCTCAGAACAAATATAAATATGAGATATACCCGCTAAATAGCCATTTCTGATACTTTATGCATTCCTACTTGAGGTGGCTTACTTTCTTACAGAAAAAGTATGCAATGACCTTAGGCTATTTTTCTGCACTTTTGCCACTTAGGATCAGCCACTGTAGTGATGTTTATGTTCCTCCCTTTAGTTTCACTTTCCTTTTCTTATTAGAAGTTTACCCTGGATGCTAAGTGAGCACTGACTTTATCGGGCATAGCACTTCTAATAGTTATAGGAATAGTGTACTTTATGACCATTAGACATCTCTTGTAAGATCTCTCCCACTTACCATAATTACCTTTTCTTTACTGAACTTTTATTAGTGATAGTAGAGATCCATCAATCTTTAAGGTGTACTCTAGGTGCATGAATTCAAGAAGATCATTTACGTGGTCTTACCACTTCTTAAAGTTTGTACCTTTCAATTTATACTACTAAGTATGCAATTTCTCATCAATTTAACATAAACATTGCATTTAATAAAATTCTACTGTAATAGCCATAAAAAATGAATTTTAGAAAATGCAACCAGTTTAACCGATAGAGCTGCCGGTTAAACTTTCAGAACAAGTTGTGTCTCTATATGCCAACACTGTACTGGCCCAATATAGATATCCTAAAGTCTAGGTCCTATGTAAGAAAACAGCCTTCCTTTGGGCCGACTGTCACTTTATAGGATTGGTCCTAAAGTTTAAGTAATCTATATTGGCCATATAATATATGTAATGACCCGGCCATAATGACAATCTTCCTTTGGGCCGATTGCCACACGCATGGGCCACACAAATTTATGCATCTATATTCTTATTCCGCCATCGGACTAGTTGATGAGGGTAATGCAATATGGGCCAATAGTGTGACAACCTTCCTTTGGGCCGATTACCACACATCAAGGTTCTCCCACTTGCATTACCCACATCAAGTATCCGACGCCGTACATAATTCGGCCAAACAATAGTCTTCCTTTGGGCCGGCTATTATCCGCATGAACTACATACGCAATTAAATAAGCTCTTTTATAAATTCTTTAGCTTGAACATGTATATATCTTTATTTGTGTGTTATTAACTTTAATAAACACCAATATTCATCATGCAAGACAATATAAGCAATAAAATATTGATGATAAAGCAGAAGCATGTAAGGGTACACATAAGCATGATAAACAAACACTTCAATGCCTTCTTTATGTCAACTAATTACTGTTTTGTCATGTATAGTTCCTGTAATACTGTAGTGCTCGTCAAGAGCTTCGAAACGGCTGTTTACATGCCTAAAACAGAGGTCGTATGAGCCCGTAACGGCTAATTGAAGTTTCTATTGGCAAAACGGGTCTGCAGTGCTTATCGGGTCTGAATCAGACCCGACCCGCAATGGTTAACTTATGGGTTTTCTTAATAGGTCGGGTTTAAATAAACTGAATAAAACCCAATTAGCTTAATGTGAGATTGATTGAGATTAGGTTTCTTTATTTGAATAGAATTCTATCCAAAATATCCTTAATAGGCTAGAATTATATCTCAATCATAATACCCAAATCAATCTCAACAATCCCAATTGAAATTAAATATGAGATTAATTAGGAGTAAGTTTCTTTATTTGAATAAAATTCAATCTCTAAATTTTTAATCCTAATTAATCTCATAATCTCAAATTAAGGAAACCCTAACCCAATTAAAAAAAAAAATTTCATGTTGTCACTATGCGCCGCCGGCCCTTGGTGGCCGGCGGCTGCGCCTGCATGCTGCAAGGCCCCTGCATGCAGGCGCATGAAGGGGTTTATCTCAAAAAAAAAAATTTTTTTTTTTTTTAAAACCTCTTTATGATGCATGCAGCGCATGCATCAAATATCCCCAACCTTTTTTTTTTTTTTTTTGAAATACTTAAGGCCTGCCATGCATGCAGGGCCTCCCCTGCATGCATCCGTGTAGCCACAAAAAAATTTTTTTTTTTTTAATAAATAAAATCTAGAATAACACACATATTAAAATTTTCAAAAAAAATATATACATGTTAAATTCAATAAAAAACACTCCTTTCAACCTTTTGATCCAACACATGAGGCACAAAATATTTATTGAATCAAAGGAGATATTTTTATGATATTTATAGATCGAGATCATAATTTCTGTAAATCCCTATGATCTGATAAAGAGGTGGCTCTGATACCAATTGTTAGATCTAAATTTATTCTATGCAAGATCTACACATATACTGTAAGCCTCTTTATCATGATCAAAGGAAGTAGGGTTTTAGGCATACCTGATTCCATCACGAAGAGGTTGCCGAAGGTTGCACGATCTCGAGGACGCCGGAGTTGAGGGAGAGGATTCTTCTCTCCAGCCACCAAGTTCTCTTCTTTATTCTTAGAGGAGATGAGAGGCCTCCAAGAGAGAGATGGTTATTGTTGTTGGTGGAGAGGGAACCCTACTCATGATATATATAGCATCAAGAAACCCTAGTTCAACTCATCATAGATCTAGGCCCTTGATTTATAACACGAGTTCCACACGTGTGATGAGTCCCACATTCTAATTTAAATACACTCATGGCTAAGTGTAATTGAAAACGTGTCTAGACCCAAACCATTTAGGTTTGATCAATTCTTTATTAGGTCAAACAACATAGGTTAAGTGGGCGGGTGCAAATATCCAATTGACTTGATTAGGCCCAAAATAAATTAGACTTTAAAACTAATAAGTCTAACAGTACTTACATCTGATTGCTAGGAATCTCTTAATGACTTTCATTCATAGTTGTTCATGCACATTTATTGACTCTGATTGGATTTTAAATAAAAATTATTGGTTTTAAAAAATTTCTTTTTTCTCATAATGGTTCTAATCTTAGTCAGACTATTATGAAAATTGTTAGAGAATTTAGACTTGAATTTAATTTTTTCTATTTCAGTTAGTAATGCTATAAATGATATTGTTACAATTGAGCTGTTAAAATATTATTTTAAACCGATTTTGATTGGAAAACTTTTTCATATTCATTGTGTATGCCACATTATTAACTTGTGTGTACAGAATGATTTAAAATGTATAGATATTTATATTCACAATTTAAGAGGTACTATTTTATTTATTAGAAGTAGTGTCCTAAGAAGACAAAGCTTTAAATTAAATTGTTTTAGTGTAAGCTTACCAATTTGAAGTTTACCTCAAGACATAACGATTCATTGAAACTCAATATATAATATGTTGAGAAAAGCTATTACTTATCGGACTATAATTGATATGTTGATTTTCACGGAATTGCCATATATATTTATTTTCGGTGATGATTGAAAAATTATTAAAGTACTTTGTGATTTTCTGAAATTTTAAAAGAGTAACAAGATTATTTTTCAGAGTTTATTATCCTACAACTAATTTAGTTTTTTCGAGTTAACTGAAATTACTGAACTGTTTTATACATATCAAAATGATTCTTTGCTTCATGACATTATTGCACTTATAGAAGAAAAATTCAATAAGTATTTTAAATATTTTTTTACTATATTTTATTTTGCTATTATTATAAATCCTCGAATTAAATTTAAAGGATGTAAATATTTACTTGAAAATTTGTATGAAAAAATAAATTATCCTGATTGTTTCTTAGTATGGAATGATATTGAGCATTCTATAAATAATATATATAATTTTTATGATCCTCAATTTGAAAATAAACAATCATCCCAACCTGCATCTTCATGGCCTAAAAATTCTTTATTATCTGATTTATTATCTGCATCTAAAAGATTAAGAAGCTCAAACTCATTAAATGAACTTTATTATTATTCTACTCATGCTATACCTCCTGAGATTGATGCAGACTCAAGATTTGAAAATTTTGATATTTTGGCTTAGTGAAAGACAAAGGAATCGACATATCATGTGCTTTTCATCATGGCGCATGTTTACTAACCCTCCTGCCTTTACTGTAACTTTAGAATCTACTTTTGGTGCAGCTGAACAAGTGTTGACTGATACGAGGAACCGCCTAGCATCAGAAGCCATCGAGATGAGCATCTGCGGGAAGGATTGGCTAGATGCGGAGACGAGAAGGTAGAATAAAATAGTAGATGAAATCATTGAAGACTCTCCAGAAGATGAGTAAATAAATGAAGATCTTTTGTATTTGTATCACTTTAAACCTCAATTTCAATCTATTACTACAATTGTAATTTTATCTTTTTTATCTATATTATTCATTTGTATTTGTATCAATTTATCCAATCTATTGGATTGTTAATAAAAAAATTTACATCTAAATTTTACAATTTGTATCAATTTTGTCCAAAATTGTGGGAATTTTTTAGATTTTTTAGAAGTATAATACATTTTTTATTTTTTATTTTATAAAAAACATGGGTGGGCCCTGCTCTGCCCGGCACGGATCGGGCCCAACCCAGCCGGGTCTCCGAGCCATGCTCGAGTCCCCTTAAGGGGATAGGCTCGGGTCGGGTCAGGATTTTTGCGGGCCTGGCTTGTGCTTGGCCCGGCCCGGTCTTCGAACCGCCAGGCCCGGAATGGGGCCAGCCCGTCCTGTCCCGTTTTGCATCCTTACTTACAGGCCTCAGGCTTAGTTTTCTGTGACGAGAAGACAATGCAGATTATATAACCCCTTAAACTTATTATTTTTCTCTAAGGGGCTGTTTAGTTTTAAGGAAGTGGGCGGAAGTAAGGAAATGGGAAAGTGTCATTTTCACTTCTCTATCTATCCAAACACTGGAAATGAAAAATCAGAAAACCTCTTTTCATTTTCTCTTTTCCTTTTTACACAACTATTTCCTCACTTTCAGGGTGCTACAGTTAATTTTGTGGTCATGTAAATCTCATTTGTAATAAGTTGTAGCTCAAAATCAGTTAATTTTGTCATCATGTAAATCTCACTTGCATTCTAATAGCAGTCCAATTTTTATTTTTCTTAATTAAATTTTATTTTAATATTATTTTTACGGTCAACTTTGTGGTCAACTTTTCAACTTTCATTTTCACATTACCATTTAAATACCAGAAAAGACATAATGTTTTTCAAACCATACTTCCTAACAACATTCAAGTATCGAAAAACTTACTAACCAATTCTCAAGTTTAAAAGGAAACTATTACTACTTCCTCACTTCCACCCTTAACCAAACAACCCTTAAAACTCACCACCTTCACCTCCGATGCCATCATGACCACCACAACAATAATGGCCATCTCTTCTACTATTATCATAATGCCATTCTCTGTTATCATCGCAATCATTACCTCCTCTACCACCATTATCATCTTTATCATCAGCTCCTTCACACCATCATTTGATACAAATTTAAATACAATCTACATGTCCAATCCTCCATTTTTTTCTCCTCTTTTCCACCGCTACCATCATCACCCCAAATCAATTCTCCTCCTCTTTGTGGTCACTATCAGCTCAATTTGAATAGAGCTTTCTTTTTTCTTCTTTTTATAGAAATTAAGAGTTTTCTTCAAACGAAGATAATTACAGAGATATTTAAGAATAATCATGTTTTATTAAAGATGGATTATTGAGCTAGTTAAGAAAGTTAAGGGCAAGTTATTACAGTATAAAAAAAGGGGTTAACTGCAAACCCCCTTATAATACAAGGTGTTTCCTATATCTTGCCTCCAATTTATCATAACAAATAATAATAATAAAAAAAATTATAGTGAAGCAGATAAGAATCAGATCTTTTGACTAGCAGTTGCCAAAAAACACTCAATTAAAAATGGGTGGGGTGCTCCGTTCCTTTTAAGCCCAAATAAGTCGCAAGTTAATTAATGGAGTGATTAATTAATTAGTAATTAATTATAATAGCGCAGCCCCCCTCGAGGAAAACGCCACTGGGTTTTGCCTTCCCGATGACTAAAAAACACGGACACCCAAATTCTTACCCAAAAAACAAATACCGGTAGCCTTTTCTCTGCCCGAATCCGGGGACCCACACACCCGTGTTGGGTGAGGAATTGGGGGCCGTCTTCCTTTTCTTATCCAATACCAATGGGATGGCGGTGCATGGAACCTGTCCAGTTGCTGTTCTTCTGTTTTCTTTTCTTTCTCAATAATTGCATCTCTCTCTTCTCCTCTCTCTCCTCTTCTCTCTGTCTGCAATTTCTTCTGAATTTCTCAGTGGAAAGCTCTATGGTGCGGTCTTTATAAAAAAGCTCTTGATCTTCTTCTCTCTTTGAAGGTACCCCCCACCCCCCCCCCGCGCCCCCCTGTTTCTTTGTTGTGCTGTGTTTTACTGGGTTTTGCTCTATGATTGCTTCGCAACCGTCACTTGGGATTTTTGGGTAAATTGGTATCTGGGTATTATTTCTTTTCTATTAATGTGAGGCAGCTGTTGATTTGATGACAAGGGGTTGGTGGTCTCTGAGTTCATTTTGAGTTGTGAGGAAAAAAAATAGAAGATGGAATATGCCTTTTTTAGGGAGGAACGTAAAATTCTGGAAGGAACTGGAAAGACCATTTTTTGCCTCCCCTTGATACCAGTGTTTTAAATATCAGATATCGGTGACAAAATTATGTACCGGATATTGAGTGATATGTCTTGATATGGTACTAAATATCAGACATCAAATCGGATTATACCTGATGAAGAATATATATGTGATTGCTTACATTAATCATACGAAACTACTTAAAGTAAATTTAGAGTCATAAGGGAATACTTACCTTTTGTATGAGCTCCTCAAATGTGTTTGTAGAAACTCAACAAATGCGTCACGTGACGATATATCGAATATTTTTATCTCATATATCGGTCGATTTATCGGAAACGTGACGGTATATCGGCCTATATCAGTCCAAAATGATATCTGATAAAATTTTGCACTTATCGTATCGTTTTAGATAGATATCGGTATCTCGGCCGATGTACCGATATATCGGCCGGTATTTAAAACAATGCTTAATACGAAGGATGTAGACTTATCATACAACATTACTTTTTCCTGTATTTGATGGGTCCTTTTTTATGTGATTGGATTGAAAACTGTCACATTTGGTGTTTTATTAGACTGGGAAAGAAATGGGAAGAATATCAACTGAAATAATTGCAGAAGTTCTAGTTTCATTGCCGACAAATTCAAATGAATGGAGTGTGCAGCTCGAAAATAGAAATTATGGTACAGCTGAATAATGGAATTGTTAAGATTAAAGTCAAACCATATAGCTAACATTGCAACCTCTTGTTTGTTTGGCTAGTTGGAGTGAAGAATCCCTGCATTGGGATGAGATTGTCTTGGGCACACATGGTTTCCCTTGGGTATAAATCCTCGTCAAGGATGCTTGATGGGACAAATATGTTGGCAACATAAACAACATAGGAAGAATACTTGTTTTGTAGTGATAAACAACAGAGAATGCCATCATAAACCAAAAAGATGGGTCATAAACTTCTTGCCTTGGCATAGACAATTTCGTGTGAAATCACAATGTCTAGCTAATTTGCATTTGTTGAGCAGAACTTATGAGTAAAATAGAGGAAAAAAGAAAAAAAATGTCCTTCAACTGAAGAAGATAAAAAATCAATAAGCACATAATAGCAAGATTCCAAAGTTATAAACATAACCACATGGCTATGCTGATTCTTAGAAAATAAAATATAATGATGACAACACCTAGGAAACATGAATGCTTGTATTCTGTTGAGGTTGTGACTCAAATCTCTCTCATAAGCACTCATTTTAAGGACAAAAGAGATATAAAGGCAAAATGGAGGACTTTAGCCCCATGTTAGAAAAGGAAAGAGATGGAAAGATGGTCAACATTTAAGATTGGACCCAAGACTTAAATAGCGTTTTCTTTTTTTGGCTCTATTGAGTTTCATTGACTATCAGCCTAATATCCATCGAGGTTAATAGCCTCGATTACTACAAATGATATTAGTGCTCATCATGAAGATCTCGGATCACATACACGCATGGAGTAGGCATTGCAATGCAAGCGAAGGATACAACTCACTTTATGGTGGGTCTACACGGTAATATGAAGTCATACTATGATGCAAGTGGTTAGAAGATAATCATTATGGTGGGTGCTATAATTAATTGAAACATAATTCAAACAATTGATGATGGGTATGAAGATTTTAACTCATGCCGCGAGATAAGGTTCAAGGCCTGCTCATTAGTCACGAGTGAGACAAGTTTCAAGACACTTGCAATTCCGTAACAAAACGTCGTTCAACGTGAGTAGTTGATTTAATTCAAGCGCTCCAGTTGGATTCTTCCTTGATGGATCCAAGAAGGAGATTGTTGAGGATGTGGCTTGAATTAGCCTCACAGGAACTCATATTAATGTTGGATTATGACTCAAATCTAAAACCCATGCCAAACTTGTTTACTATGACCTAGATCCAAACTTTTTTCTTAATGAGAAACAAAGTTGGTTTGGATTCTCAAGGGATCAATGCATGGAAGACTCTAATTGACTTGCACATAAATAGAAATCAAAGTCATACGAGCATTAGGATAGTTTTGTCTGGTTGCGGCAAAGATTGTAACTCACACACCATGCATGATGATGCTTTAGTCTTGGTTGCCATGAAGAGAAGGTACATCGATTTGGAATTTAATCAATTTAATTTTAGAGTTTTAGGCCATTAGAAAGATATATAGTTTCTAGGCCTCTTCTAGCGATTGACTTATATAAAAATGGCTCGTCTTCAAAGGAGATTAAAAAGGAGGATTAAGATTAATCATGAATGGTCAAGTCCATAACAACAAGAGTAAGTTGAAGGAGTAATTAAAGTTTAACACAGGGAAACATTGTTAAGCCATGAAAGACTAATTTGTTTTCATTGGATACTTAAGGTTCAATTTGGGTGCTAGAACTCACAAGAAGACTCTCGTGTGCGGTTCACTGACCAAGTCACATTAGGACTTTAAGTAATATTAATGCATGGTATTTTCAAGTAGATTAATTGGGATGAGTTGCTAGGCTCGGGACAGATTCAATCAAATAAAATTCAAGTTGGATTTAAGGATTAACTCTCCGTTGCGACTCAGATTCTGAGTTGAATACATCGTTAAAAATTCTGCTCAGACTTGAATTCAGACTCTAATTGTGATGCGAATAATGAGTTGTATTCCTATCAAGACTAGGAGGTAAAAGGCTTATATTTACACCCCTAGAGAGAGTATTGGATTCATCCCGAAGTCCAAAAAGGAGAGACAATTTCTCAAGGCAAAATTGTACTCTTTAAAGAAAGATCTCTAAGAGAAAAGAATAATTCTTGTAATTCTCTTCTTAAAGTTAATAAAACTCGTCCCCTCTCCTTGTGGACATAGGCAAATTACCGAACAACGTCTTCTACTTGTGATTGTTTGTTGCTCTCTTACTCATCATCAAGGGAACTCGTTACTCTGTGCGAGTTCTAACAATTGGTATCAAAGCTGACGGTTGTCAGATCTGGGGTTCTCTTGCGCATACAAGGAGACCGGCGATTTGCTCAAAAGAAGTTCGGGTTTTTTTTTTCAAGTTATTGTGAATAAGATGACGATAACAAGGTTTGAGGTGGAGAAGTTCGACGATAACAAGGTTCGAGGTTCCTTATGGCAAAGAAGGGTAAAAATGCTTTTAGCGAAAGAAGAATTGTTCAAGGTATTGCACGACGAAGAAAGCAAATCTCATGGCATGACCGATGCAGATTGGGAAGATATGAATTTTAAGGCCATGTGTACTATTGAGCTATGCTTGGCATATGAGGTGATGTACAATGTCATGGACGGGATTTAGCTGCAAGATTATGGTCGAAGTTTGAAAGCCCTTATATGACGAGGAGCTTGTCTATTAAGTTCTAACTCAAGAAGCAACTCTATAGCCTTCGCATGAAGGAAGGTACACCTATCTTTGAACACATGAATATCTTTTACAAAATAATTAGTGATATAATGTATCTAGATTTAAAATTGGAAGAAGAGGATAAATCACTATTATTTTTTGCTTCTCTCTCACCATCATACGATCACTTAGTAACCACCAAGTTGTATAGAAGAAAAACACTTGAGATAAGGAGGTCAAAACTATTTTAAGTAATGAGATTATGAAGAGACCGAGCCTAGAGGAGGATACATTGTTAGGTTTGGTGCTAAGAGGGAGATCACGAAGCCAACGAGGAAGGAAATCAAGACCGGAATTTGAATCCTCATCTTCTGGTTAAGATGACGGTGACAATGGATGCTACTTCTGCAAGAAGTCAGAACACATAAAGAAAGGATTGTAGTAACTATAAAACATGGTTGGAAAAAAGGGAGAGAAGAAGCTAAGTAACAGGAAGAAGCATGTAGGTCAAACAAGTATAGTAGAGAAGATGGATGACTCTGGTTGTTGATTGATCTTATCACATTTGCCCAAACAAAAGTTGATTTTGCACCGACAAAGACTACAACAAAGGAATAGTCGTAATGGGAAACGATACGGCATGCAAGATTATTGAGATTGTCAGTATCAAGTTGAAGATATTTGATGGGAAGGTGTGAACCTCGTCGAATGTGAGACGTGCCGAATTTGAAAAATAATCTGATTCCTTTAGGAGTATTATGAGCTGCAGGATGAAAATTTCAGGAGATGGTACAATTGTCTACGCGATAAAGAAAGCTACAGTTGCCATCAAAGGACTGCGACATACATGTAACTTATTGATGGGGGGAAACAAACAGTTTACAGTTAGTAGATTTAAGATTTTTATTTAAATTAGATTTGGATAGATTGAATGATGATTTGAATTAAATTTATAAAGCTATTTGCTTTTGGTATTGATTTTAATCTCATGGATTGAATCACAGGCGGTGAAGCGAAAATTCGAGTTGCGATTCGCGATCATATCTTTTCTTTCTTCTCTTCTTTCCCAATTTCACAAAATTCCCACCACAAACCCTAAATGTCCCTCCCTCCCACATCAATTTGGTATAAGAGCCGAATTTTCTTTTTTTTTCTTCTACAAAAGTCCACTTAAAAAAAAATACTGTTCTGTGAACAGTAACTTTACTGTTCACGGTTATTATTCGCTGCAGAACGCAGCCGCAGTCTGGAGTCTATTTCAGGCCCGTCTGGAGTCCGATTCGAGTTTCGTTTGAAGCGTTGGATGCGTGACTGTCCCAGAGCTACTGGAAAGATTTCACAGAAGTTGTGTAACAGATCTGATCTTCATAAGCCCGTGTTTGGTGCTGATACTGTTCTTGCAGTAGAAGATCAGCGTTTTAGGTCACATTTCTAACCGATTTGAGTCCAGTTCGAATCGTTGTGATTCTTAGGTAATTTCTAATTTTTATGTACTAAATTTTCTCCATAGGCTTTTACTTTTGTGGTAGTTACATATATACTGATGCGGATGACAAGGAGGTTGGACGGGATATGTATGCGACTATCTCGTATTTTCTGGGTTTTATGATCATATTGGATATGAGAAGTGGGAAAATGATCTTGAAGATTTTTTTAATTATTTTATTCTGACATCCGAGCAAAATACCGCTACGCCCAAATGAAGCTGGTTGGAAAGGCTTATTATTGGGGGAAAGGCAGTCATATCGACTATCGATGTTAGTTTGTCTTAAAAGATCTTCGTACTTTGTATGCTTCACATCTTCTTTATTCATATGAGACAGATTACAAAGAGGCAGAAGCTGTTGATAAGCCAGAGGCAGAAGCTATTGATGAGCCTGATCTAGAGCCTCCGGTCCTTGTCGAGCCAGACATTGTTGATAAGTTAGATTCAAAAGTTGGTGATGAGGAAGAAGTAAAGCCAGAAGTGAAAGTCTCTTATTAAGACTCTTGTAGATCTTCCAGTGGAGCCTACTATGGAGCCATCTTTGATAGATATATCCTTAAGATCGCTTGATTATCTATGACCCGTTGTAGATTTGTCTACAGGAAACAGGTTCACCAGAAATTGGTGCCTTGATATGTGAGTTAATTTTCAGTGGAGCTGAGTTGCCTTCTTATGCTGCACGTATCTTGTTTAAGCTACTGTCAACTTCAGCCGGTTTGTCAGTTCCACCTCAACCATCTTGGTTTTGTCGGGATGCATCAGTGCTGATCCCCCAACTACCACCTTGGCCTGATTGAGGATTCGTGATGCGGTTCAATTTCACGTAGTCGTGCTTATCTTGTGCTACCACTACATTCATTGTGGATGAATGTTTTCAAACCAGGGAGAATGATGGGGGAAACAAATAGTTTAGATTTAGTAGATTTAAGTTTTTTATTTAAATTAAATTTGAATAGATGGAGTGATGATTTGAATTAAATTTATAAAGCTATTTGCTTTTGTTATTGATTTTAATCTCATGAATTGAATCATAGGCGGTGAAGTCCAGATCTGGGTTGCGATCCGCAATCAAATCTTTACTTTCTTCTCTTATTCTTCCCCAATTTCACAAAATCTCTACCATAAACCCTAAATTCCCCTCCCTCCCACATCACTTATACAAGATGATCAGTAGCATGGTGATCAACAATGCTTCGATTGATACGGTAAAGAATCCAAAAAGTATTTTGAAAAAATCCGTTCCTATGGAGAAGTTCAAGGAATCCTTGAACTTCGTTCAGGTACTCAAGAATTATGAGCGGCACACGGCCTCAGGTGGAGGCCGTGAAGGTGGAGAAAGGGGAGCAAGATAATTAAGGAAATACGAGGCATGAAGGTTTAACTTCGAGGCGAGCTTGTTTGACACAAACCAAGGTGGAGTTTCTTAGAAATATGGGCCGTAATCAAAGGAGATTAAGGAGGATTAAGGTTAATCATGAATGGTCAAGTCCATGACAACAGGAGTTAGTTAAAGGAGGAATTAAAGTTTAACACATGGCAACATTGTTAAGCCATGACAGAATAATTTGTTTTGATTTGATACATATGGTTCAATTTGGCAGCTAGCACTCACAAGGCGCCTTCCATGTGCAGTTCACTGTCCAAGTCACATTAGGACTTTGACGTAAATCAATACATGGTATTTTCAAGATTGTCATAGATACCAGGGCCATATTTGGCTTAAATAAAATCTCTGACAAAATTTCAAACATTTGTTTTAGGACAAACTTAAATACCCTTCCAAACATGCGAGGAACATCATGTGCTTGTAGTAGGTGGGGTATTGGATAAACTTTTGACTTTCGTTGGTTTAGGATTAGAAGATGTTAATCATTAAGGGGTTTTTTCCTACTTTTTATAAAACATGCTCTCAACGCTACTCCTGCCTCATAAGGGGTATCAAACAAACAAGCTATTCGTGTTTGGTTTGGCTCGATATTTAGCTCGATTCTGGCTCGCTCGACACAAACAAGCTGACTCAAGCCCAAATCGAGCTTGAATTTTTAAAAGAGCATTACTCGAACTGGACTTGCTTGATCAAGTTCAGTTCAAATATGCTCGATGCATGTATCAATCACAAATATAATTATGAATGTGTATGGATTGTGATATGATCATGAGAACTTGAAAGTATGTGATTATTCTCAATTTACTTTATAAATTTATTTTATTTCTTTAACTGTATTTTCTTATTATTTTAACAAAAGTGAAGATAATATTCTTATAGTCAATATCAAGTTGGATCAAACTAACAAAGTAAAGCCACCGGGTTGATTTTAATTCTTTTATATTTTTGACCTTTCATGAATGAACTCAAAACATTCAAAATTGAAATCAAGCTGAATTCGAGCACTCTGTGCTAAAGATCAAAATATAAATGGGCCAAACTCGAACTAGCTCAAAATAAATTTCAAGCCGAACTTTAAATGAGCTAGCTTGGTCAAGGTCGGCGCATTTACATGTGTATGCCTGATTGTTTGGGGGGGGGGGCTTGGTGTTTATGTATATATATATATATATATATATATATGTGTGTGTGTGTGTGTGTGTGTGTGTGTGTGTGTGTAATATATATATGTGTATATATATGTGTGTGTATGTGTGTGTGTGTAGATATATATAGGGTAGAGTTACAATACACAGGTGTAACTAAGTTAAGTTACATACACCTCTTTCCACCACACAAAAACATTCTTTAAATATCTTGTGGGACCACTTACATTAATTTTTGTTTGTATCTCCTCAAGCAAAATTTTTGTGTGGTGGAAAGAGGTGTCTGTTAGTTACATGTAGGTGTGTTGTAACTCTACCCACCCACACACACACACCCACCCCCCCACCCACCCCAATGTTAAATCTCCTCACTATTATGCGGGCAGTGAGAGTTCCTTGTTCATCGTTTCCTCCAACAAGTTTACATCTCTTTCTCTCACGCTTTAAAGGTGAAAAAAAAAAAAGAAATCAGGGTGAAAACATTAAAAGGCAATAGATCATGTGTGTCTAAGCTCGGCAAAGGAAATTGATGTTTGACCTCATTTTCTTGACCTTGAGGATTTGGCCAAATTTGGGATTGGGATCCAAAAGATTTGAGTCAAAGGTTTCCTTCCAAGTAACCCCATCCGAAGATTTGGTAAATCCCATTGGCTATATCTTGAGTATTTGGTCTGATCGAAAGCAGGTTTTTTTTTTCCCCTTTCTTTCTTATTGTTGTTGGTTTTGTTGATTTTGTTGATTTTGTGAACGAAGAAAGTACACATTACTTCTTTTTTTATTTTTTTATTTTTTTGGTGAGGGCTGGGGTTACTGGAAAGAGAAGGGTCATGGAAGATTTCTAGTCAGAACATACCCATCGACATGCAAAATTGGACATGGTGAGTATAGGATCTAGCGAAACAATGTGAGCCCATTTGTTGTAGGGTTAGCCAATAGGCTACATGACAAATGGCTTTATTAATTTTCCTAATACATTGAAGTGAGCTTTCAAAATGTATCTCTGTCTTGTTAGTCAAATGTAAGAGTTATCTATCTGGTTTTTATTATTTTGAATTACTTCTATTCTTAAAGATGTGTGCATGCTCTTTTATAGCCGGACCCAATTAGATGCAATAAACTGGGATAAACTAATCTCATTGACATGTTATTGTCTGATTTCTTTCAGAACATTCCTTTAGGTGCAGGATATCAATGTTTTGCTATTATTTCTCCCACCCCCTTTCCTAAAAAACAAATCCATTATGAGTTTCTTTTTTTTTCCCTCATCACTCGTCTTATTTGTAATGTATATTTCTTGATGACATGACCCTACCTTTGCAGGGATGGCCACCCTCCTAGAACTTACACATTCTTGAATAAGTTAACAAGTGAGAATAATCTCACAAAGATGAAGCTGGTCTATATACTACTTTTGTTGGCTCCTTTGTTGTCTATTGTTGTATCTGATTTGCAAGGTATGTTTTTTCCTCATTCAATTGCTTATGTATCATGTAAGAGTCATTTCATCAATCATTATACTTCTTTTAGTATTATGTAAGATTTTGTTCATCATTCTATGGGGCATGCAGTGCCACTGTAAGCTTTTCCTGGGAAAAGAAAAATCCCTGATAATATCAGTTCTATATCATTATGTTATTATCCAGTGCAATTCCTTCGCTTAGTTTAATCTACTTGTTGCACACCTCATTCCCAGCTTTCACCCCAATGCTCATATTTATTTGATGTTAATTATGTATTTTCTGCTGTCTATATTGTGCAATGTGCTGAATGCCATTAGATCTCAGTTGTTAGAAATGATCATGATATTTCCTGGACAAGACACTGATATTCTATGTTCAGTAAGAAAACTTAAAGCAGTTATATAATCTTCCAGGAGACGCATTGTATGACATGAAGCTTAAACTGAATGCAACTGGCAATCAGCTTTCTGATTGGAACCAAAATCAAGTTAATCCCTGTACTTGGAACTCTGTTATTTGTGATGGCAACAACAATGTTGTTCAAGTGTAAGTTGATACTCATATTATTTATTCTGTATTTCTTTATATGGCTTTTGCTTTTTCCATCAGATGAATCATGACCATTCGCTTTCATGGATTCTTGAATCTGTACAACATTGTTAAATTCATGTTGCTATCTTTATTTATGTGCAGAACATTGCCTTCCATGGGATTTAATGGAATCTTGTCACCGAGAGTTGGGGAATTGAAATATCTTAATGTATTGTGAGTAAAATAACATACTGATTCTCGACTCTTTCTTTGCACTATGTAAATTAATGTTTTGGGTGAAATAATTTGCACTTCCTTGTACGAAACTGACTATACACCCTTTCCAAAGATTTGGTTTGATCTTTCTCTTTGTTGCTATTGCTGATCTTATCCAATTTGCTATTGATGGTCATTTTCATTCTCAGGTGAATATTTCTGATGTATTACGTAAGTATAGTTTTTGGGTAAAGAAACTTCATTCCCATGAGGGAGACTGACTATGTGCCCTTTCAAAGATGGTTTGCTTTTGATCTTTTTTTGTAGCTATTGCTGATCTTAACCCAATATGGAGAAGTCAATGATTGATGTAGAATGGTCATCTTCCTTGTCAGTCAGATATCTAGATATGTGGATTGGTTCTTTATTCATGTAGGAGGTAGAGGCTTAAGCAATTTATAGTTTATTCTTTGTCTACTTAATAAATAGTAATTATCCTAGAGTTGGTTTTGAAGACTTCTGATACTAGATATTATAATTGACAAATCTCCTCCCAACAGTTTTTGGTTTCCGTGAATCCTCTTTCCCAATTTGTTCCTATATGAACTGTCCACCAGTCAGTGAATATCCTTTTCATTGTGTGTCAAAATTTAGTAGACTCCATGTTCAGATTGTCTTACATCTTTGTTGTACCCTTAAGAAATTCAAATCATTTCTCTGCCACTTCATCATCACATTTTTTGACATCTAAATGGTCTATAATATATTCATTTCTTACTGTAATATTCCTTATTTTAGCCCTTTTTATCTCAAGTGGTTCTCATGCCTTTTTTAGCCGCCTAAGATTTTGATTCTTATTATTTGCTTAACCTTCAAGTTTGTGCAAATATATTTAGTCATATTTGGTCATATAATACTTCTTGTATTAGAGGGCATTTGATTGCCAGTTGCTACCCTAACTTATCTCTTCACTTTCCTCACCTATTGCCTATTCAAGTGAATGGATGTGTCAATCTCTCAGTATAAATATTTATCCCATATTATGATATACACATATTGTAAACAGTTTGCTAGATATTGTCCCTATTAATATTGTTGTTCTCGTAGTTCTGTATGCCGCCTGCAACAGGTGCGTCTGGGGCGTGTGAATTCGGCTGTTGTTGATAGTATCACACTCCTATCTATCAAAATACCACTCATACTCCAAGAGTGTTAATGTACAAAAAATACATCATTACTAATTTTTACAAGAATTACAGACTACAATTACTTACAACTTTACTTGTAACTCTGAGCAATCCTCTCTTTATATAGGCTCATATAAAACAAAATTCTATTCAAAATATGATTCATAATACTGCTAGGATTGAATCTATAATTAAATAACTCTACTAATTAATTAATTACCTATTATATCTAACATCCCCCTCAAACTCATGATCGTATGGCATCGGGAGTCTGCCTAACAGAACTAAACATGTTATGAGACCAACATTGAACTTTAGAAAACCAATTCAAACAAACTCAAATTATTCTCCCTTGTGGATCTGGGACAAAACCAGTAGACAATCTTTCTGATCCTTTGGGATCTTAAACGAACTCAAATGGTGCTCTTCTGGGCTCTTAAATAAACTTAAATGATACTCCCTTGACATCTTATATGAAATCAAACAATTCTCCCTTGGGATCTCAAACTCAAATGATTCTCACTTGGGTTCTCAAAGTTAAATGATTCTCTCTTGGGATCATGTCCGCCATTGGTATCTTACAAAACATTGATCCAATAATCAAAAATACAACACCACCAACTAAGCCATTTGTCCCAAGTATTTGGGGTAGGCTACATGAACCAAAAGAGAATTACGCCGGATCGGGCACATGGATCACATGGATCAACTTTCTCCACTCATTCTTATCGAGCAATATGCTTTCATTAAGACCTTTAGCCTTTATATCTTGTCGTATCACCTCCATCAATGTTTTCTTCGGTCTCCCCTGCGCTCTTTTAAATGCCCTAATTTGGTACGCTCTACTCGTCGGACCGGTACATCTGTTGGTCTTCATCGCACATGACCAAACTATCATAGGCGGTTTTCTCTCATCTTCTCTTTTATAGGGGCTACGCCTATCTTAGTACGAATATTTCTATTTTTTACCTTATCTCTCCTTGTATTACCACACATCCAACGAAGCATGCACACCTCCGCTACACTTATCTTCTGGACATGATATCTCTTTATAGCCCAACATTCTGTGTCATATAACAAAGCTGGCCTAATGACAGTCATATAAAAAAGCTTTTCTGATCCAATAATCAGAAATCACAAACTGAAATTGAAGAAGTCATGATCATCTCTAATCACCTTGAATGATGTTGATTTACCACTTCTACATAACTTATCAATCCAAGGATAATCGGTCCAAGCATGAATCACCAAAGCATTCGATGCATGTGAAAACCTAGGGATAGACCTTTGGATAATTTAAAATGATCTTTAATACACTGATTTATGACTAAAACAGTTTCAGTAATCTAATCTAGGTTTAATTTTTGATGCTTTCTAACTCTGGACCGAAATTGAATCTGAACTGGAAACTTCTTGATGAGTTTTCAAAAACAAATTGCTAAAGAGAGAAACTGTGGATGAAGAATCGTTGAAGAAGAATTCCTGAAGATCAAAACGAATTGAAGGAAAGTTTGATGAATTATATTTTGAAGAACACTACCTGTGATGAACAATATTGATGAAGAGTAACCATAAGGAACATTACCGAACAATATTGATAAAGAGTAACCATAAGGAACATTACTGATGAACATGAAGAGTACCACACTGAACCATTCCCGAGACCACATGACCACTAGTTGATGTTATTTTTTTTGGTGGTTAGGGGAATTTTGAAGAAAGAAAAAAGAAAGGAAGAAGAAAGAAGACGAAAGACGGCGAGGGCATGTCGGCTTGTGATAGAGATTTGGATAAAAAAAACCTAAGGCTTCGGTACCATATTAAAATATGATGACCGTGGATAAGGTAGTGGAACTCTGATTGAGATTTGTTTTGGAATATGATGACAGTGGATAAGGTTGTGGAACTCTAGTTGAGATTTGTTTTGGAGAGAGAGGTACTAGCCGCAGTAATGGTGTAGCCGCAGTAATGGTGCAATGGCTATGATTATGGGGTCGATGTCAAGCACTCATGGTGGGCAAGGCTTGCGGCCTTGGCATTACTGTTCGCTATAGCCTTTGTGGCAATGGCATGCCCGTGGTGGAGAGGGTGGTGGCAATGGGTGCAGCTACATTGACTGTCAGCCAAGGACTGCAACAACATAGTTGTTGGAGGAATGGCAAGTCGCAAAGACAATGGAGACTTTGTTAACGACAACGATGATGGTGGTTGAGTGGATGTCGATGACAGGCAATGAAGCATAGGAGACTAGATGAGAAATAATAAATGTGTATCGGGAAATATTTTTTTTTATAGGAATACCTACCTCTCATGAAGGGATACACTCCAACAAAATGTGAGTGTGATGTCGACGGGAATCTAATATTCTTAGGTATGTAGAGTTATATGCCTGTGCACAATGCGATCCACATGTCAACCCTATTTTCTTCTTCACTTTCACTATATAGTCGATCAACAAGACTGGATTTCGTTGGCTTTAAATCGTAACTTTTGTGAATCACACACCCTACTGCAAGACTTTGGGAATCGATTTGTCGACGGTTCTTTTGACGGAGAGGAATTGTTTTCATAGAAGAAGTCATCACAACTTTGGGTGACTGCATGCCTATCTATGGTTTCGGTTCACGAAAGCTCTGTTAATGGGTTACCCTGAAAGTGGAGAGAAAAAGTTGAATATTGCACTTGACCGCTTGGGTTCAAATGAGAAATGATTGTGTGGAAGAGGATCCGTTTCAACAGGAGCAAACTATTCAGTAGACTACACCATCCTTGACAGCCTAAGTTGCGGGCCACCTATATGTGGTTTCTGATGTGAAACAGGGACCCTATAGTGTGGTTAATCAGTGATAAACTTGAATTCAACAACGTTTCACCAAAATTAATATGATCTTCGGTAGAAAATTATCTAAAACTAATAAGGCGACCAGATAGATTTTAACAATTCAATTGCAAACGTGGTCTAGATAATTCCAATCTCAACAAATCACATGCAATATTCAGTTAGCCAGAAATAGTCCTATTTGCAATATTAGGTTCAGTACATAACAAATCCAAGCCAATGAACACACGTTCTCACGATATTTAGTGGACAACATGAATTTTGATAATAAACTAGAGAATAAATTAATTGTGAAAATCCAACTGATAATCTGAATATTGAAGAAGAATTTTTTTACCTATTGAGAAGCATGTTCTCAGGTATCCGGAAATATGTGGATCTTGTGTGATACTTGTTAATCTTGTTGATTCGTTGTCAGTTGACGTTTGACTGAACTTGTGCTAACCATGTTGCGGTGGTTGTTTGCTTGACGGGTTGCTCCCTGGACTAAAACAGTGCTCCTGGACTCGAACAGGACTCCAAAAGTGCTTGATGGACTGGTTGCTCACTGGACCTTGACAGATTTGCCGGGGTTGCTCACTGGTTGTCAAGGAGGAGAGGCGCGAGGAGGCGGGCGTTGCTCTAAGCAGGGGCAAGGTCGATGGTGCTTTGTGCGAGGCGGATGAGGAGAAGATCCAGGTGATGACAAGAAAATGAAGTTGGAGGCATTGATGGGTTTGCTGGTGTTGTTTGCCTCAGGTGCTGGTTGGTTGGTTGATGTTTGCCTTAATACTCAAGTGCTGGTTCGTTGGTCGTTGTGCTTGAGGTGAAGAAAAGGATGAGGGATTGGTGGGTGATGGGTTCTTTGGGGTGTATTGTAGTGAAGAAACATAAGGAGAGAGATGGGGGTGGGCCCGTGGGGAGGGGAGGAATTGGGTGGAATTGGTTGGAATTTTGTAAATGTATATTTTTATGGAGAAAAGAAGTGTAAATGAATTTCTTTTGTGGATAGGATTTGAACGGAGGATTGAGGGTGGGGATTTGACTATTGGATAAGAATTTGAGAGGGGATAAGAGGTAACGAGGATAACTAAAATTTGGATTCACAAACAGATCTTATTTGAGATGGGTTTCACACTCCAAACTCACAAAGAGATTTTCATTTTGAAAATACTTAAAAAAATTTCATTAATCAAACTTCATTATTTTATTTGGACTCTAGCCTCTTTTTATAGGCTTACAAGTTGATGACTTCTCTCCACATAGTTGAGGTGGGACTAAAAGAGAAACACAAACTAGAAAAGAGGAAAAGACATATGAATAAAAATTACAGACTCCAGACAAGTAAAATAAACCATGGTGCCGCATGTGTCATTGGATGTCCGCAACAGTTACACTTTTGGATATCTACTTTTTTTTTACTGTATTCTGTTATTAGATAAATGGAGGCAGGCATTTTTTTTAACTCTTTAAGATGTTTTCACCAGAGGTTGGTCTTCTATACTTTTTGTAGTGTTTCTTAAGATCAATAAATATCTCAAGTCATGAGAGTTTTCTTCCTATTGGTGTTCCTTTCAAATGGTGCACTTGATTTGAAAGGTAACAAAGATACATTTTTTATTTGTGACGTGTTCATAGCTTTGTTTCCCAGTCAGCTACCCATAGACAAATGAATTAATTAAGAGTTTTCTTTCTGTAAATCATACTCATTGTGTATGTTTGCTTCTCTCATCAGCATCATCATTCAAGCCTTTTCTGTCTTAAATTATGTTGGCTATGGAGCGTGACTAAAGTTCAAGTTGAGAAATCCGTAGAAGAATTGACTGAGGTTTTAGGTCAGCTGTCCACGTGAGACTGATCTTGTATGAACTGATGATTAATTACTGGTCTAGATAACTATGAATGAGAATGAAAGTCTTGCTATACAAAATTTTAAGGCCAATAGGCTAGCTATCTGACCATACCATTTTCGCTCATGTTGTTTATTTTCATGTATCCAATCTTCTGTTTTAATTCTTAAAGTGAGAAAATCCAAGTCACCAACACATTACAAATAGATCTTTGCCTTTGCATGGGGTGATTTTTAAATTGTGTGAACATTAAAAGACATTATATTATTGTAACTCAGGTATCATTTTATATTCAAAACCCTTTTAATTATGTTGTCAGATCTTGTAAAGTATCTGGTTGCCTGAAGATCTTCAATCAACTTTTATTTCCAAAAAGAAAAAGAGAGAAATTTGATGTCCTGTTCTCTCAGGAAATGGGCTAACTATCTGCAGGTAATTTATTCATTGCGTGATTCATGCAGATCTTTGCCAGGTAACAAAATAACTGGTGAAATTCCCAAACAGTTTGGGAATTTATCAAGCTTGACAAGTTTGGTACTGGAGAATAACCAGTTAACTGGACAGATACCAAGTTCTCTGGGCAACCTCACTAAGCTTCAAATTTTGTAAGTTGGATCATTTATTTGTCAAAATATAAACCCGAAATGCATCTAATCCTATTCTGGAATATTGATTTGATATTTGTATTAGCAGGATTCTCAGTGAAAATAATCTCACTGGGAATATTCCTGATTCTCTTTCAAATCTTGGGAGCTTAAATGATGTGTAAGTTCCCTATGAAATATCAATAGTTCTGTCATTA
Source organism: Agave tequilana (assembly GCA_038442645.1). Taxonomy (NCBI): domain Eukaryota; kingdom Viridiplantae; phylum Streptophyta; class Magnoliopsida; order Asparagales; family Asparagaceae; genus Agave; species Agave tequilana. The sequence continues at coordinate 125,423 of JAVJIF010011351.1, forward strand.
TTAGTTAATTTTCTATCAGCCTTTAGCTAATTTTTGTTCTTCGAGTTGATTTCTCTTTTTATGTAATTGATAATTCACAATTCGGTCTTCTGGCAGCCGTCTAGCATTTAATGATCTCACTGGCCAAATACCTGATCGACTGTTTAGAGTTGCCAGATACAAGTATGGAGATTTGACCTCTGATCTAGTTCTAACAAACTTTAATCATTCAAAATTATTGAATGATAGCATATTGGTTACAATGTTACATTTTTACCTGTCTCGGATGCTTGCAACTGATGGAATCATTATATCATGCAGTTTTACGGGGAACAAACTAAATTGTGGCACAAAATTTGCATTGCCTTGTGCATCTAGTATGTCTGATGCTGGTAAGCCACAATTATTTATGTGGACATCAACTTAATTTTTTCTAAATAACTTCTATGTATGGCGGAAGTCTACTATTATGATGCAAACTCATGTGGTGGTTATGGACTCAGGTAAGGTACACGTGATGTTCCCCTATTAACTCATAACCATCAATATAAAAGTAACCATAAAGAGTTCACTACTCAACCATTCATTTGAACTTTTATTCTCAGCTTCTTTTATGGTTTGATTTGCATATTAACTTAAGAGAAATCAACTTCTTTTTATTTATGCCTTACACATCTCTCAAGGTCATGGTTTCAAATATTTGCCGGTTCCGATATATATTGGCAATATCATATCGAGTTTTAAGGTACTTGATGCAATATTAACACTATAATATCAGCCGATATTGGGGCCAATATTACATATATGACTGCTATTGACGATAGTGATGGTTGATATTGACGATATTGATACTAAAAATTGTTGGCAGATATTTAAACCATGCTCAAGGTATTTCCTTTTACAAAGCAAAATAATACTTTATACCCAAAAAATGAAAAGACATTTCGGATCATATGTTATACAAGACTTTTATTGAGTCTAGTATTGTGCGAGTGCGTGTGTGTAACCAAATCATGATTTTTTCTAAAAAAAGAACTAAATCATGTGGACCCCACACACTGAAGCCATGCAAACCACTGCCACAATAATCGGTGCTACAATAACCCCATCACGAGAGTAACTCTGTCATTATAACAACTACTATAATATATAACCTCTAACACCCATGATTTAAAGTTTCGGTCTCGGCCGTCGACTCGGCGGGCGCTAAGATGGAGCGATTTCGACGACTTAGGTCGGCCTCAGGCGATACGCGCAAAATGCTACTTAGAAAGCTCAAAAAATCTAAAAAATCACGATAAATCGTAAAAAAATGTAGATATCAAAATTCATGTATCACATGTTCAAAACAAATTTATTTTGATGGGCAATTGGGAAAATATGATGATTTAGGGGTAAATTTAGAAATATTAAAGATTTGAGGGGTAAATCTGAAAAAACCCAAAAAGACAAAAAAAAAGAGAAAAAGATAAAGGGGGGAGAGAGATCAGGTGAGAGGGGGAGAGAGATAGAGATCAGAGGGACTGAGGGAGGGGGAGGGAGAGGCCCCCTCCCTCCCTCCATCCGATCCGTCTTCCCCTCTCCCCTCCCTCCGATCTCTCTCCCCTCTCTCCTTCTCCCTCTCTCTGTCCGTTCAGAGGCGACGACGAGGGGACCGACGCACTGGTGGTGGCATGCTGGAGGCGGCGACGCACCGACGTCGTATGAGAGAGAGGGAGACAGATGGGTGTAAGAGGGAGGGGGAGAGAAATCGGTGGCGACGAGTTGGAGGTAAGTCTCTCCCCCCTCCCTCCCTCCCTCCGATCTCTCTTTTTTCCCCTTTTATGCCCTGACTCGGCCAGGAGTCGGGTATGACTCGGCCGAATTGGCCGAGTCACACCGAGTTGTCTCGTGATTCGGCCGATTCGCCTTAGTCATAACCGAGACCTGGCCGAGTCATGCAATTTTCGCCACATCAACCGACTCATGTCTCGTTATTGGAACGGCGGCCGTTCCGGAGACGACTCGGCCAATCCAAATCGGCGAAGTCTTTGAACCCTGCTAACACCCTCCCACTGGTTGGGGTACATGTAGTCAATATGATCTTCCCAAAGGATCTTTTAAACAAGATGGCCAATCAATCTAATGTAGATGCATAAGGGGGTAGAAAGTAACTAGCTTCTCCTGTATACTGTGAATCAACTTCAATTTGTTTTGCCTCTCCAGGGTGGTTAGTAATATGGTGGCAATTCCTTGATTATCATAGAATAGTAGGTCATGAATGTGAACCAACAAACTCATGTATGGAATGTTTAAGAAATATAATTTCACATGAATGTGAATCATAGTACTTTGTTTCTTACCCTACCAAGGCACCAAAATGATGTGATTCAAAGAAGGTTAATTTATTAGATTTGGAGTTTAATTTACATTTATGTCTTTGCTTAAGATAGTATTGGGTAGTTATGGGGCTCCATAATTACATCAGTTATAGAACTCCAAGGGTCTTATTCAGTTACTATTGTGGGTCTTGAGTTAGTAATAATAGGTTCAGCTATAGAATCTCCTGACTGCCTTGTTTTATCATGTATTTTTTTAGCCTATAACTAAAAATTTGTTGATAATAATTGGAGAGTGAATGTATGAAAAGTTGGTGTTTTGTGGAGAGCGTGTCTCATGTCTCTTTCCTTCTTTCTTTCGCTCTTTCTACTATTTCTGCATTATTCTGGATAGTCCCTCTAAATTTTTTCACACATTCACTAAATAAGCGTGACAACCTATTTCTGTATTGTAGTAACCTCGTGGTTACATCAAGTAACTTGAGTTCTTCTAACAAGCGCAATCAGCATACGAGAAACCTATTATAAAAAGTTCCAAACGAATTGACGTCATGGATGATAGAGTTATCCACAACCAGGAGAGACGTTGTGGTCAACAATGCTTTTTTGCGTCATCCCACATAATTGTTAGATATAATAGAGTATATTATATTATAGAAATAGTATTTGGAGTATTTAGAGTTCTAATAGTATATGGATCATAGTTAGAATAGGATTTGGTCTTGTATAGTCTATATAATGAGACTCGGTCTCATGAATTTATATAACTTGTATTTGGTAATTTTCTTGGATATATATAAATCTTCAAGTCAGTAAAGATTTACTTTTGTAAATCTAACATGGTATCAGAGCATGAGGTTTAAGGAATTTGTTTCTTTGCTTCCGCGATCTTCTATGCACTTTGAATCTTCTTTACAATCTTTGTTTTTAATCTTTCAGTCCTTGTTAATTTTGCTTCATTCTTCAATAAATTTCTGTTCTTCAGCAATTTCGTCTCATATTTTGTTTAGTCTGAAAATCTGGAATTCTGTATTCTGGAAAAATTTTTAATCAGACGGCTGAAATTGTTTCATTCGTAGATCAGTGAGTTGATGTCTGATTTTGATAATTTTGGAGTCAATTCTAAGGTTTTTTTTGGCATTTTGAATGCAATGGTGGAAGTGGATTTGACAGATTCTACTGTTTGGAGTAGATTTTGTACAGATTAGTGCGGAAATCGACGGGTTAAGGTCCAATTTCAACACTTTCAACCTGAAATTTTTGTTTGGTATTTTGATTTTTGAGATCTTTGTTTGGTGATTGGCCCACATCTTAGCCATGCAACGGAAGATCGGTTGGTGCATTTGCTTCGAAGATTTAGTTTGGTTCCGAGTTTGGACAGATTGGTTGGATAACTTCAATTAGTTTTAGTTTCCATTTGGGTTTCTTTCGGTTCAGTTCAGATTTGTTTTGGTTTGAGTTTGGTTCTTGAATTTCAACAATTTATAGTTCGTCTTTGGCAATTCGTCTTGGTTCAATTTGGTTTCCTTTAGTTTGGTTTGGCCCTTGATCTTGCAATTTCTGCTGATGAGGGGAAAATATGTTTGAATTTTGGAAGATTTTGGATTGTGTTTCTAAAATTCATTCTCGGCAATTTGGTAACTCGTCATAGGTATTTCAGTAATTTAGCTTGGGTATTTTGGTAATTCAGCATTCGTTTTCGACAACTCGGCTACTAGACAACTCTTTTTGGATAATTCATCCAGCAATTCAACGTCAATATTTCGACAACTTCAGTAGTTTTAGTGATGTAACACAGGATCGCAGTCACCTTCAATTCAAATAAAAGAGAAAAAGCTAGGGTTTAACAAGAAAATAAAAGAGGGATTAGGGTTTAGAGATAGAACTAGATAGATTTGAACTCGCACCCCTTGCGCGGACTTCACACCCCTTAAACCACAGGCTTCGCACCTCAAGAATCAAGAGCATACTCAAGAGAATTTAACTGGAAAGTTTTTAATTATTCATTGTGTACTTATTCATTGAGTTGAGCCTCTTTATATAAGTTCTTAAAAGTGAACTTTCCCATCACAACAGATGGGGGACTAAATTTCATAATAAAAGAAAAAGCTAAAGTCAAAAATAGACTGACATAAAAGATAACTAGTACTGGTGTGATGTCTCCATCATTTCCTTAGGGTGGGAGAGAGTCAACCTTTTCGAGTGAGGACACCTCTCATAAAGCTTCTCAATTGGGTCATGATTGTAGCTGTGACAGCAACACTAATACATCATATCGAGACCAAGATGGTGGAGGTGAAATTAGTCTCTGTGTCGGATCGATAAAGATGGCAGCTTGCTCAAGGGATTAATAGAAGACTGAGGTACGTCATCCATGATGAAAACTGAACCGACTGCACTTTGCACCATAAGTGATTTAATTTCTTGTGAGCCTGGCTCCTGTAGACATATCTGTAATGGGTTATACACATTAGGCGATTTAAAGAAAAATGATACCCTCATATTTATCAAAGTTGGTACTAACTCCAAGGTAGGCTTCGATAGAAGATCTACAAGGGTCTCAAGTATGAAGCTCTTCAGCTTTCATAAGCTGTGGGGAAATTTCTTCATGCTGTGACACCGACTCAGCAATAACTTCTGGCCCTGGCTCTGGCTTATCATAAACTTCTGGCTCTGATTCTGGATTGTTATCAAATTCTGGCTCTAATTCTGGATTGTCAACGGCCTTTATCGCCCTGCCTTTTGGTATCTTCACCATGCCAGTGAGGATCTCCTTACATTCAACGACCAGATTGCTGAATTGTGGCCCCTCGAGGTGTGGAGCATACCAAGTATGAAGAAGTTCTTGTAAGATAAGCCAATCTCGAGAATCGATATGACTTTCTTCCTACCTCCAATAAGCTTCTCTAGTTAGTTTCATTTGGGCGTAGTGACACTTCTGCGCCGATGTTAAGGAGAAATACCTGAAAAAATTCTCAAGATGATTTCTCACTTTTCATACCTATTCTTTTCATACCTATTCTGATCATAAAAATCCTAAAAATACGAAAGAGCTGCATACATGTCTCCTTCAACCTCATTTTCATCCCCATCAGTATAAATGTATTTGTCACAAAAGTAAAAATCTCATGAATAAAACTCAATACATATAGATTAGAGGTTGCCCAATAAATTCAGTGGCTCGAATTGGACTTAAATTGGGCTGAAAATGTGGCCAGAAACGCTGATTCTCTACTGCTGGAACAGTATTGGTGTCAAAGACGGGCTCGTGGAGGTCGAATCTGCTGCTTAAGTGTTATGAAATCTTTGCAGTGGCTCCGAGGCTAAGTCACGAACCCAACGCTTTAAACAGAGTTTGAAACGGACTCCGAACGGGCGAGAAACGGACTCCGGATTGCTTGGGAGTGGGGAGATGAACAGTAATCGAGTGATTACTGTTTACAGAACAATAACCACGTGATTACTATTCATGGTGAACTTTAACTTTTTTTGTTCCTTTTTTTCTGTTTTCTTTCCTCTTTTTTTTGAATAGATCTAGATCTGAGGCTTGAAATAGATTTAGGATTTTAGAAAGGGAAGGGGATTGGAGCCAAAGTTCTGAGACCAAATTGATATAACACAGGATCGCAATCACCTTCAATTCAAAGAAAAGGAGAAAATTGGGGTTTAATAAGAAAAATGAAAAGAGGGATTAGGGTTTAGAGTTAGAACCAGATAGATTTGGGCTTCGCATCCCTTACACCACGGGCTTCGCACCCTAATACTCAAGAGTATACTCAAGAGAATTTAACTAGAAAGTTTTTAATTATTCATTGTGTTCTTATTCATTAAGTTGAGGCTCTTTATATTAGCTCTTACAACGTGAACTTCCTCATCACAACCGATGTGAGACTAAGTTTCATAATTAAAAAAAAAGCTAAACTCAAAAATAGACTAAGCATAAAAAGATAACTAGCACTAGTGTGATGTCCCCATCATTTAGCACTTGTTTTCAGTTTTTGTTAGGCTAACTCTCGATGTTGTACTATCATGAGTTTAAGGGAAAATGTTATATATAATAAAGCGTGTTATATTATAGAAACAATATTTAGATTATTTATAGTTCTAGTTGGTTAGAATAGGATTTGGTCTTGGATGGATAAGGAGACTTGGTCTCGAATATACGTGACTTGTATTTGATAATTCTCTTGAATATCAATGAAGATGTAGGTCTTTAGAGTCAATAAAGATTTACCTTTATAAATCTAACAATAATGACAATGTCATCAACATAGTCAACAAAACAAATAATTTTCCCATGACACAAAACTATACATGTTGGTACATATTAGGTAGTGACATACTCTAGTTGAGAGGTGCATAATTTTCTTAATTGACTTTCATCTTCTGAAGGCTAAAAGAATTATAAGGTTGATAGGTGCAAGCATTTTTAGAATCAAATTAAGCGTCTTTATTTTATCCTAAACCTTTTTGGATGTTAAAAGGAAAACAAGAATGTGACTAATCTTCAGTTCCATACTATTCCATAACCTTGTATGAATTTGAGCAACTTCAACCCGCTAAGCAGTATACTTTTGATTAGATGGAGGAACAACAGTTGAGAAATACAACTGATCCTGTGGCATTGGGCATAATTTTCATCATTAATTAGGCTGAAATCTTAGAATGAAATCAACAGAGATGGAGATATTTCCCTATGTTCTGATAGAATCGTTGAAAATCAGCCATGATGATCCGATAAAATAAAGGAGGAGGCTTCCTGAGAAAATTAACCAACATGATTGACAGACCAACCTCTTAAAATTTATGGACCACAGCATCTTCAAACTAAAAATGACAAGCCCATAGAGAAAACATCCTTGCTAGATTATTATGTATAAGGACTTCTATACTCCAAATTTTATCCAAACTTTTATCACGTGGACTGAGAAATCAACCAAAAGTTAAAAGCTGAGAAGCTACAAGAACCTCAACAACTTTGGTGATTACGTCTCTATATATGAGAGAGAGAAAAAAGACGAGATTGGGGAAGGATATCTGAGCACAAGTGCAGTAGTGATGTGATACCATACCATGTTAATTCTTGCATGCACACACATAGATATATGTTGTGTTGAGTGATTGGTTCTCAGGAGAGAGACTTATTAGAGAGGTTGGATTCAATGCAATATTTTACACACACAAACACATACACAGACACTTCACTACTTCCGAAAGGATTTGGATGCAAATATTTTCTAATAGAATTTAGAGATGGGGCTCCCACTCATTTGAATTTGTTATACAATATTCAAAGTGCATAAACACAAATTTTAGAAGATTTTGAAGAGTACCCAGTAAACGGGGGATTCAAAATAAAGTTGTTTAATTTTACGGTCAATAATATTTTAAACCCAAGAAAAAGTTTGTGTTGATTGTTTAAAAGTATTTGGATTCAATTGTGTATACCCCAAACATATGTGATATAATCTGCGCAACTTGTTATTGTTTTATAATCTATTTTTGTGGATACTATATACTTGATGCATGGGCAAGAAAGCTCAATATTGTCTAAAATTTTGCTTTTAGGCACTTAAAATGATGTGGATCAATTTGACACTTAGATCTTGGAAATGGATGGCTTATTATTGTATTATAATCAAAATTATTTGTTGAATTAAATAATTGGTCATCCATTTTGAAGTGCCACATTGTTAAGTTGATGAACAACATTTAGAGTGCCTAAAAACTAATATTTAGATGATTTTAGTTATCTTGCTTATGCATCAGGTAACGCAAAACAGACGGTTGAAAAATACCGTGTTATTTAGTTTATGGTTGAGAATGTTTCTAACCCAATAAAAATTGGTGTGGAAGGGTTCTAAAGTGGTCATGATTCAAGATTTGGATTTTTATTTGTATGCCTTAAGCCATAAATCTAAAGAAGTCACTACTTTTTTGTCATCAATTTTGTAGCTACTGGGAGTATGTTTGATTTCCTGTAGTTGGAGAAGCAATGCATATTCATAGCTTCATGTTGTTAGGATTATGGCATGAATACGTCGCGAAGATAGTCGATTAATGTCAGATCTGGCATTTTTCTTTCTAGATCTGTTTTGAGTCTGAGTTGGATTCAAGTTTCTTTTATTCTGATTGATGGAGTTTGTTTAGAATTATGAGAGTTCTATTGTTTATAAATAACCCTTTAGGGGTGGTCTTTAATGTTTCCAAGAAATCTAATGAATTTGTAATTTCTAAGGTGTAATTCATCTAGGTGAGAGATTCGTGAGAGAAGCTTAACTATAAGGGTTCATTGTTCTTGGCAACCATCAAGAGTTTGTAATCTTCTCAGCGTGAGGTGTAAGTAATTCTTATTGTACTCCTAAAGTTTTAATAAAGTTTCTCCCCTTCTATAATAGACGTATTGTTTGATCGGTGGAACCGCGTTATATTATTTGTTGACTTTCTATCTACTTTGAAATATCTTCTTCTCTTCACATTGCTTTAGTAGATCTTGTGGTTCGTTTTTGTTGGAACTTGATTTTGATGATACATTTGTGAAGCCATTTCATTGGAGTTCTATCTCACAAGCTTATACAAGAGTTCTACATGCTTCTACACGCTCAAGACATCTCAAAGACAATGGCTATGAATGTGTATTGTAATGTTTATTAGTATGTTAAAAGTTTTGAACACACACATCATAAGCCCTATGAGTCGACTTACACTCTTGATTAGTCGACTTGTACATCTTATAATCGACTTGTTATTTTATGTAGTCGACTAACCTTTGTCCTGAAAAGATACCAACTCTCTGTTTCTATTCTGCATACAAACTATAGTCGACTTATACTTTTCCTAGTCGACTAAGTTCAGTTGTAGTCGACTAATATCTTCAGATGGTCGACTAATTTTAGTTTTCAGAAACATTTCTTTTGAAACAGCCATTCTATAGTCGACTTGCCCCTTTTATAAGTCGACTAGTATAGGCAAAAATCAATACCCTAGTCGACTAAGCCCCAACCCCTAGTCGACTAATGGCAGTTTCTGACTGTTAGACAGTTTCTGATTTCTGGTATTTTATTCAACGTTTTAATATTCATTCAACGTTTTAATATTCAAATTTGTCCTGATAACTACCCTAACTGACCATAGATTTCAACTATAAATAGGGGTGTTGTCCTAGGTTAAACACACCAATTCATATCAATAGTATTCTGCCTAAAAACTCTGTTCAAAAATCTGATTTCAGAAATTGTTTCCACTTTTATTTCTTCATTCAAATTCTAATTCTTTAGTGAAGATTTCTGAGAGTCCACCTATAAGGAGTCTTTATTCACGATCACATACAGATTCAAGGCTTATAGGATTGATTGTATTCACTCAAAGCGAAAGATTGTATAAGAGCGTTTTCGGGTTAAAGAGAGGTTGTACAAGGTGTTGTGGTCTTCTTTGTTTGTAAGAAGAGTTGTATACATTTGGCAAAGGGGATTTGTCAAGTAGTATACAAGGTGTTGATTTTGGGTGTACAAAATTAAAGGTTAAAGGAAAATCTTAAGCGGGTGGCTTGGGGAGTGGATGTAGGTCAAGGGACCGAATCATGATGAATCACTTGTGTTTACGTTTGATTTACTTTCTGTGATTTATTTCTTTTTTTTGCAAGTTTTTTTATTTAACGCTAATCATCCTTTGTGTTAGTATTTGTGTTGACTTATTTTAGATCCTACAATTGGTATCAACTCAGGACCAACAATTGGTATTAGAGCCCGGCCTGGCATACTCTATCAAAGCACTGCATACGCAGTCAACAACCTGTAAGGATGGCAACGGAGTTTCCTTTATTGCAATTCAGAGAAGGACATTCTACACAACGTCCACCACTATTTGATGGATCGAACTACAACTACTGAAAGTGTAGAATGAAGATTTACTTGCAATCGCTCAACTACGAACTATAGAATATAGTAGAAGTAGCGTACACCAAACCGACTACCAATTACAGCGCTTGGAGTGATGATCAAAAGAATGCGAACCTTGATGCCAAAGCAATGAATGTATTATTCTATGCCTTAACCAAAGAAGAATTCAATCGTATGTCAACAGCCACATCTGCAAATCAAATATGGCACACTCTACAGGTAACACATGAAGGCACAAATAAGGTTAAAGAATCTAAAATTTCTATTCTTGTCCACAGGTTTAAACTATTCAAAATGAAGGAGAATGAAACCATCTCAGAAATGGTTACAAGGTTCACCGACATAACAAATTCCTTAGCATCCCTTGGAAAGGAATAGACCCAAGTCAAAAAAGTTCAGAAGATCCTTCATGCACTCACATCAGATTGGGAGAAGAAGACAACTACAATCAAAGAAGCAAATGGTCTCTCCACTATGTCATTAGAAAACCTCATTAGTAATTTAATAGCATATGAAGTACAACTGGAAGACAGAAAGAAAGATGAACAACCTTTCTCAACGAAGAAAGAACTTGACTTCCATGCATCCTCAGATACAGATAATTCAGATGACGATAAAGAGGAGATGGTAATGCTCTCAAGAAAATTCAAGAAGTTCTTAAAGCAAGATAAGTTTAAATGTTTTAACTGTAATAAAACAGGTCATATGAAGAAGGATTGCCCATTGCTAAAAAACGAAGATAAATTTAAGAGCAAAAAGTTCAAAAAGAAGAAAGACTATCAAACATCATGGGAAAATAGTTATTTCTCTTCCTCTGACGAAGAAGAAACCACTGAACATGCCAACATATGCTTTATGGCCCAAGAAGAAGATGAGGTACAATATACTGAACTTTTAGATGCATTTCATGAATTGTACAATGATTTTAAGAATGAAAAGAGAAAGAATAAAGTTTTGTCAAAGGAAAATGGAAAACTTATCATAGAAAATTCATGTTATGTTTCTCAAATTTCTTCTATAAATTCTCAAAAAGATGATTTTAAAAAAGTTATAGCATCATTGAAAAAGGATAATGAGAATTTATTACAAAATAATGTTTTATTGAAAAGAGAAACTTTGTCTTTAAAAGAAAGAATTTCTGTTTTAGATAGACATGTCAAGTTTCAAAACGAAGTATGAAGAGATTTTGAAAAATGTGACTAAATTTAATCGAGGAAAAGAAAAGTTAAATGATTTGTTATCATATCAAAAGATGTCATATAATCATTATGGTCTTAGATTCTTAAATCAAAGTGGAAATCTATACATGTTTGTAAAAAGAATCATAATCCATATAATTCTTTTGTGAAAAGAAATACTGATATTATTTCAAAAAGAATTATGAATAAGTTCATATGGATTTTAAGCATTGTTGATAAAAATACTTATATTGCATCATACATGCATTCTATATGTAATTCATGCAATTATATGTATACTAACAGATGGAAACTAAATTCAAATTGGGTTTAGATTCCTAAAGGTATTAGCTTTGATCTTATAAATGATTGGTACCATTTTTATGTTTATCTTTCAGGTACCAAATAAAAAGTTTAATAAGAAAACTATTTCAAATATTTATCATATGTATATATATATGTTATGATATATTTTTTGCAGGGGGAGAACACATGTTTTTCTATATTTGTTATAACCTGTTCTACGCAGGGGAAGAATATATAACAAATTCTCTGTAGGGGGAGTTTATTCATGCACACAAAGTATCATCATTAAAAAGGGGGAGAATGTTGGAACTTGATTTTGATGATACATTTGTGAAGTCATTTCATTGGAGCTCTATCTCATAAGCTTATACAAGAGTTCTACATCCTTCTACATGCTTAAGACATCTCAAGGACAATGACTATGATATGTATTGTAATGTTTATTAGTATGTTAAAAGCCTTGAATACATACACATCATAAGCCCTATGAGTCGACTTACACTCTTGATTAGTCGACTTGTACATCTTATAGTCGACTTGTTATTTTATGTAGTCGACTAACCTTTGTCCTAAAAAGATACCAACTCTCTGTTTCTATTCTGCATACAAACTATAGTCGACTTATACTTTTCCTAGTCGACTAAGTTCAGTTGTAGTCGACTAATATCTTCGGATGGTCGACTAATTTCAGTTTCCAGAAACATGTCTTTTGTATCAACCATTCTATAGTCGACTTGCCCCTTTTATAAGTCGACTAGTATAGGCAAAAATTAATACCCTAGTCGACTAACCCCAACCCCTATCGACTAATGGCAATTTTTGATTTCTGGTATTTTATCCAACATTTTAATATTCAAATTTGTCCTGATAACTACCCTAACTGACTATAAATTTCATCTATAAATAGTGTTGTCCTAGGCTAAACACACCAATTCATATCAATAGTTTTCTCCCTAAAAACTCTGTTCAAAAATCTGTTTTGCAGAAAATTGTTTTCACTTTCATTTCTTCACTCAAATTCTAATCCTTTAGTGAAGATTTCGAGAGTCAAACTATAAGGAGTCCTTGTTCACGATCACATACAGATTCAAGACTTATAGGATTGATTGTTTCACTCAAAGAGAGATTGTACAAGAGCGTTTTCGGGTTAAAGAGAGGTTGTATAAGGTGTTGTGGTCTTCTTAGTTTGTAAGAAGAGTTGTATACATTTAGCAAAGGGGATTTGTCAAGTGGTATACAAGGTGTTGATTTTGGGTGTGCAAAATCAAAGGTTAAAGAAAAATCTCAAACGGTTGGCTTGGGGACTGGATGTAGGTCAAGAGGACCGAACCAGGATAAATCACTTGTGTTTGCGTTTGATTTACTTTCTGTGATTTATTTTCTTTTCTTGTAAGTTTTTTATTTAACGCTAATCATCCTTTGTGTTAGTATTTGTATTGACTTATTTTAGATCCTACAATTGGTATCAACTTGGGACCAACAGTTTTTGCTGTGCTGCCCCAATCGATCTGGTCGTGAGGGCGTCCTCTCTTGAAATCACAATAATTGATATTAGAGCATACAAATTATTTTCACAACAATTTGTATCAGAGCATACAGATTGTTTCCCAACAATTGGTATGAGAGCAAGGTCAACTTGAAGATGTCTACGATCAAGTTTGATATTCAAGAGTTCGATGGCGTCATCAATTTCAGCAGGTGGCAGATTAGGATGAACACTATCCTTACCCAGAGCGGGTTGAAGAAAGTACTACTCGGGAGGGATAAAAAGTCTCAAGACATGAAGGAAAAAACTTGGCAAGAGTTGGATGAGAAAACCTTGACGACAATTCATCTTTGCTTGGCGAATGAAGTGTTGGATGAGTTTTCTACAGAGAAAATAACATTCTGATTGTGGGAGCGGCTTCAAAATCACTATCTGAAGAAGTCGTTGGCGAATCAGTTGATCTTAAAGTAGTGTCTCTTACCTTTTCGCATGCATGAAGGTACACCTATCAACTCTCACATTACAGAATTTTTCTCTATTATCAATGATTTAGATAAGATTGATGTTAAGATAGAAGATGAGGATCAAACACTTCTATTACTATGTTCTTTACCTTCTTCATATAAAAGCTTTAAGGAAACTATCATTTATGGAGGCAAGTCAACAATTAAGGTCAATGAGATCAAGGAGCATCTGCTCAACAAGGACAAAATTGACATTCAGTTGACGGTTGAGTCTCATCATGATGATTCCGGGCAAGTTCATTATTTAAGAGAGGAGTAATAATGAAAGTTTTACGGGTAACTTAAAACATAAAAATTTAACGTACAACTATTGTCACAAGATGGGGTACATTAGAGCTGATTGTTGGCTTCGAAAGAAGAAACAATCAGATGCTAATGTCACTGAATTGATTGGAGGAGATGAAGAACAATGCGACATTCTATCTGTTACAGACACAGATCAGTTGGTAACAAAGATAGATGTGTCATAGATTCTGGATGTTCACAACATATCAGTTTCAATAGAAAGATGTTCTCTTCATACACTTCGGTTCAAGGGGGAGAAGTCTTCATGGAAAATTCTGCTACAAGCAAGGTGATTGGCGAAAAAAACAATCTAGTTTCAGTCTCATGATATATGCATCAATACTCTTTAAGGCATTCGTCGTGTTTCCGAATCAATGTACAATCTCATCTCTCTTGAAGCCCTACAAGGGGAAGGGTTCTGTTTCAAAAGGTTATCTTATGGAAGTTTTCAAAGAAGCTCATGTGATGTTTCAAGCCAAATGTGTTGGCAATGTATATATGTTGCAAAATTCAGAAGTTACAGCTGGTGGACTGCAGTTATCCTCAGCTTCAGAAGCGATGGTTATGAAATAATTAGAGATTACGATAGATTCGAGCTCGTATGTTCAATTATACCCCAAAGAGAGATTGGGACTAGGCGTGCAACAAGGTAGTTCAAATCATTACTCCTATGGTGGGGCAAATTCTCATAAATCCTGTGTAGATCAAAAAGATCATTGGGTGATAAAGTTCAGATTGGGCCTGAACTTATTCGACCTAATCAAGTTATGAAGGGGGTTATGGAAAATAGGGAGTGAGATGGAGATGAAGTGAAGTTTGTTCAATTGTGCGTGGATGCGAGCACATGGAGCATGATGGATATTCTCAGACTTGGATGTATTCAAGTTAAGGGGGAGATTGTTAGGATTATGACGTGAATACGTCGTGAAGGTAGTCGATTAATGTCAGATCTGATAGTTTCTTTTCTGGTGTTTTGAGTTCGAGTTAGATTCAAGTTTCTTTTATTCTAATTGATGGAGTTTATTTAGGACTAAGAGAGTTTTATGGTTTACAAATAACCCTTAAGTGTGGCCTTCAATGTATTCCAAAAGAATCCAATGAATTTGTAATTCCTAACGGTGTAATTCATCTGGGTGAGAGATTCGTGAGAGAAGCTTAGCCACAAGGGTTCGCTGTTCTTGGCAACCATCAAGGGCTTGTAATCTTCTCAGCGTGAGGTGTAAGTAATTCTTATTGTACTCTTTAAAGTTTTTATAATGTTTCTCCCCCTTCTCCTGTGGACGTACACACGATCTGTTTGATCCGTGGAACCATTTTATATTGTTTGTTGGCTTTCTATCTATTTTAAAATATCTTCTTTTTTTTTTCTTCATATTGCCTTAGTAGATCTTGTGGTTCATTTCCGCTGCGTCGCCTCAGTCGATCCAATCGTGGGGGCGTCCTCCCTTGAAATCACAACAATTGATATCAGAGCATACAGATTGTTTTCCAACACATGCAGCTCCAATTTTTGATGTCAGAGCTGCTGTTCAATATATGAATAGCATGCTTCTTAAACTACATCACCAAATCATTAGAAAGTATTAATTACTTATTATTTAATTTTTTATGTCTTAAGTAAACTCTGTCAAATCCTTGTCATTATCACTGATTATGGACAATAAAACTCATTGTCTAAAATTTGAGTTTTTAGGTACACGGAATAATGTAGGTCAACTTTAAAAGAATGGCTTCAAAATGCATGCCCTACCATCGAATTATGGGAAGGATTGTCATCTAGATCCTTCCATAAGTAGCCATGTACACACACACACACACACACACACAATGCAGCTCAGTAACTACCATGGTAATTCTCTACGGTGACCGTGACTCTAACCTGATCTACAGTAGCTTTGTTGCTACAGTAACTGCAACAATAATGCCTATAGTAACTCCACAATAATGGGCTATAATAACTCCTACACTATACAATATGGAACAATCTATGTAGCACTTCTCACATTTATCTTATTTTCACTTTACTTTTGACGACGGATCCAATCATTCAGAGCTTGCTCCAATTCTTGGAAGTATTGGAGGTGTGATAGCACTTGTTGTTGTTGCTGGGGTTGCATTTATTCGGTGGAAGAATAAACGGAAAGGTTATCGACGTGATGTTTTTGTCGATGTTGCAGGTATATTTTTTGACTATTCACTAAACTACGTGTTTTATCAGTGACCTTAATTGAGTGCTTGATACTATGAAATTCCTTTCTCAAGGTTTGTTCAACTAGTAGAATTTGCTTCTATCCCTTCTCCAAAATTTGTGTTAGTAGCTTTGGCAATTTAAACTTCCATCATAACAAATGATTCATCTACATTGCCAATACTCAGGTGAAGATGATCGTCGGATTGCATTTGGACAGCTGAAGAGGTTTGCATGGAGAGAACTACAAATTGCGACTGACAGCTTCAGTGAAAAAAATATTCTTGGGCAGGGAGGATTTGGAAAAGTATACAAGGGAGTGCTTCCAGATAATACAAAAATTGCAGTAAAACGATTGACTGATTATGAAAGTCCTGGTGGGGAAGCTGCATTTTTGCGTGAAATTGAGCTAATAAGTGTAGCTGTTCACAGAAATCTGTTAAGGTTGATTGGATTCTGTACAACACCCTCAGAACGGCTTCTAGTTTATCCTTTCATGCAGAACTTGAGTGTTGCCTACCGCTTAAGAGGTGAGCTTTGTATGAATTTTTTTTCTTTTAACATCCTTCCATTTATTTATCACTTGTGGTATCTATAGAGACATTTCTTACCTGTTAGATGATTTAGAATATGTGTTTCTATTTGCACGACACACTTTGTTACTTGTAAGTTTGTATTTATGATTTGTTCTCACTAGAAATTCAATCATGTCATTTACCCTCTATTGTTCTCCTCTCTCAGCCTTTATTTCCTGTACCATTTCCTGTTTGCTTAGCACTCTCTATGTTTGTAAGTAAGTTATAAAGCTTGGAAACTTCAAATTTCTGAAGTTATTTACCATCTAAATGTTTTGTTTCTAATACCATGTCTACAAACTTTGTGTCTTGATGTGGATTGCAAATTCTTTAGTTGGTGAAGGAGAAGCTTTTCTATAGATTAGTTTTTATTCCCTACTTCAAAATGCAAACTTTTATAATACAGATGGCTACTATTGATGATGTTAGAGAGAAGTTTGTATTATGTTGTGAAACACGAGAAGTTGTAATCCCACCCCACCCCCACCCCAAAAAAAAAAAAAAAAACACACACACACACGAATCCACCCACCCCAACGGGTTGGCTCTTTTGGACTGCAAATACTTTCGGTTCAAATCCATTGATGGGTTATTTAAATTGCATATTCACGCCATATATCTTAGACTTCTTAGTATGATTAAAAAAGTCAAAATTTGGATGATTTTGAGTTTCGTTGCCTATGCATCAAGCCTCAAGTGGATGACTCTTACCAAGTATTTTAGATTTATGGTCTAGGAAGTTTTTTGTTTTGCTTGTCAAAGTTGGTTTGCAACGGCTTAAAGTTATGAACGATGTGAATTCTCAATTTATATGCCGCAACCCTAACCCTGTACCATGCAATATGCTTCATGTTTAGCAGGTAATT
The DNA here is from genome assembly GCA_038442645.1 of Agave tequilana. Classification (NCBI taxonomy): domain Eukaryota; kingdom Viridiplantae; phylum Streptophyta; class Magnoliopsida; order Asparagales; family Asparagaceae; genus Agave; species Agave tequilana. Next base: position 143,026 of record JAVJIF010011351.1, read on the forward strand.
TGGTGTTCCCCTGACACGAAAATTCAAATCATCCAACTTTTGGTCTTACGGCACTTTGAATGTTAAGAAAATTAACAGAGAGAATTTCAATTTGAATGATCCATTATTGGTTTTTAATGGCAAGGATTTACTTTGAGATTCTTCCAAAGGAGCCGAGTCTAACTCTTCTATCACCTCATTATTGAAAATTCATGTTTGGGGGATGGACAAAGAATGCTGATGCAAATCTTTAACTTGGTTGTTTTTATGTTAGCAAAGTTCTAGATGGAAGCAGGTGGTATTCTGAATAAACTGCACAGTGGCACTTATTTGCAGCTCATGTTGAGGCCAAAGTTTGACATGTGTTGTAACACCCCGTTCCTAGAATACGTACTTAGTTGCGTATTCAGATTTCTCGATCGTATTTTTCGATTTACTTCCTGTATTTGTTTTGTATTATGAATTCCTTATATGATTGTTTTGTCTTGGATTTGGATTCGTGGATTCGGAGTCAACCTTAGTTTGAACCGAAGGCCCGATCCCAGAGTATTGCTCGGTTTGGACATTCTGGTATTCCGATTTGACCGATTTCAGTTTTAAACATCGTTTCCCAATATTCTAGATTTTATATGATTTTCTGGAATTTTCTGGAATTAAGTAATAAATCTTCAAAACCGGTGTTGGCCAGTATCGTTGACCGACTCCCGGATTTTTAATTTACAAACGGTTGGGAATTTCTAAAAGTTCCTTTAGGCAATGTTTCTTAAAATCATATTTTCTATCTAAATACATTTTCTGGGATTTATCAGATTTTATCAAAATCCGGCCAATCCGGTGTATACCGAGATTGACGGTTTACCTTATGATTTTTATCTTGAAAATGAGATTGAATCTTTGAAAACCGATTTCACCAAAAATCATTTTATAATATTTATGATTTTGGGAATTTTTGGGAAACTTTCCGAGTTACTTCAATTTTGGGCTTTTCCGGTGTTTTCCCAGATACCGAGGAGATTGTTCCATATATTCCACTTTGTCTTTTTCCATTTTCTCTCTCCTTCCTCAAACGCGGATCTCACCAACCTGGGATTCCGCATTTATTGTAAAGATCCTCCCCATGTTGCATTTAATGCACTTCAGATCAAATCCCATCAAGTATCATGACTTTCTCTCTCCTCTGTTAAAAACGCAGCTTGTGGCTTTTCCCTAAACGCGGCTTAATTCCCGCGTTTGAACCTTTTTGCCTAAACGCAGGTGGTGTGCTGCGTTTGAGATGGGAAACGCAAGACTTCACATTGGTTGTTTTTGTCTTATTTGGAGTGCAACATTACAATATTCTTCTTTCTCTCTCTTCATTAATTCTCCTCTTCCAAAATATCATTTCCAAGATATCCCCACTCCTTTCTCTTCATCATAACCGGCCATGTGGCAAGAGAAATGTCTAATCCCCCAATTTTACAAAAACCCCCTCTCCTTTATTCAATTGCACCACTTCACAATCCAACTCCTATAAATACCCCCTCTCCTTCTCTCTCCCTTCATTTTACTTCTTCTTCTTCTTCTTCTTTGCTTCCTGCGGCTCCCAATAGAGGAACCACCGAGAGAGAGCTCCTTCTCTTGCTTCCTTTGTTTACCCAAACTCCATCTTCTCCACAACAACATCCCCATACCACCTTCTTCAACCTCTCTCCCTCACTTGTGAAGACCGGCCACTCCTTTAGGATTTTGGCCGTGTTTCTTCTCCGGCGGCAAAACTTAGGTCGGTGCCCTCCTTTTGGATTGGGGCCGAACTTCCCTTCGTTGGACGCGGCAAAGATCTTGTTAGGCGAGTAAATCTCGCTATCCGCTTGCCTTCGTATTTTATTGACTATGCGGGTGTTCTCGCTTGATTTTCCTATTTTGGCGAGTGCTTTTCCTCGCCAAGAACTCGTATTTTTATCAACAAACTATAACTCTTAAAAGCTGTTACTGCTTACTGTCTCCCAGTATTAGTCGACTTGCCCAAATCATAAGTCGACTAACTCTTTGAAACGCAGCCTGGTTATTCTGGGACGCACCTCATTAGTCGACTAATCCTTTGTGCCAGTCGACTAACCTTTACTGGAACGCGTCCTTTTCCTGGAACGCTGCCTACTCTTTCATCCCTTATTGACCAACTCTTTCTTGTGAGACGCGGGCTTGTGAAACGCGGATTCATGAGACGCAGACTTGTGGCAAGACGCGGGCTTGTGGAACGCGACTTCGTGAGACGCAGTTTTGCGAAACGCAGCATGCTAGTCGACTACCCCTTGCGTCTAGTCGACTAAACCCTCTTCTGAAGACGCGGTTCTCTGAAACGCGGACTTCTCTAAGTCGACTATCCACTGTTCCAAGTCGACTAACGCAGCTCCCTTGAAACGCGGCTCTCTGAGACGCGCCCCTTCCCTGAGACGCGCCACTTTCTAAGAGACGCGCCGTTTCTCTGAAACGCAGCTTTCCCAAACGCAGCCTAGCTAGTCGACTTGTCTCTTTGTTATAGTCGACTAACTCCTTGCTTAGTCGACTACCCATGAATCCCTTAGTCGACTATCTTTAGCTAACTGCTGTGATTGATCACTTCCTTGAATATGGACTTTATCCTCGGGACTTGTATTATTTGTTATGATATTTTCATGACTTGTCACCTGCCTAATATCACCATCCTGTCATGCTATCACTCAACACCCAGCATGATCTACTTGACTTGTGATTATCATGTTTACGGGAATCTTGCCTTGTTATTGTGTATGGAACTAAGTGCCACACAGAGCAAAGTGCCACACTACTCGGTGGGGGCCACCTCTTGAATCTGTGGGGGCCACCTCTAGAATCCATCCCCTCAGAACAAAGTGCCACATGGAACAAAGTGCCACACCATACTCGGTGGGGGCCACCTCTTGAATCTGTGGGGGGCCACCTCTTGAATCTGTAGGGCTATTCCTGTTATGACCTGTTATTCCCGTAATTTGATAATATTGATAAGCTACAACTTGCACGGGGAATGGGAGGAAGTGATGGATGCCGGAATGATATCTTGCTTATAGTAAAGGAATATAAAAATCATGACGGTACGTGTTAGTGGGACTTTGGGCCCACAGGAGATTCGTGTTAGGGGGACTTAGGGCCTCCAAACTGGTCCCAGGTGTATGGGAACTACTATAAGAAGCGCTATCAGTTCTCCATCTGCTTCCGTTAACAACCCTCGCCTTGCTTATATATGGATGTATGTGTGTTGGGGTGTACACCCGGACACATACCCAGATATATGGGTCAGACGAGTAATAATAAGTGCCTGTCATGATTCTTGTTATGATCCCTGTTATGCCTGTTATGATTCCTGATATGACTCTTGTTATGATTCCCGTTATGACACCTGTATTGGACTCCTGTTATGATGCCTGTTATGATTCTTGTTATGACTCCCGTTATGTACTCCTGTCATGCCTGTTATGTACTTCTGTTATGACCACTTGTGACTTGTGATTGTATGTGCTTGGATTACGATGATATGAGATAAAGGTATATAAATGAGGGTTTCCTTGTTTGGATTATTCCTTCGACGTACTAGTCTCATGGAAGGTGACCTAAGCTTGTGCAATCGGTTTTGCTCGTAATCGGATTTCCTGTTTTATGGTGATTATGATATACTTCATGCCTGCTATATTTGTGTTCTAACCCCTGTTTTCTGAACTTGATATCCTTTGTACTTGATATCCATTGTTGTATTCACACTTGTGCTCATCCTGGCTCGCCACCTGGCTTTTGCATTACACTCGCCTGGGGAGTTTCATCTGACTCCCCTGGATTCTCATGTCCAGGTTTTGGAGCTTGGAGCGTGTGGATCCTTCCTGTTGCTGATCAGAGTGGCGCAGCGGTAGCGTGGATCTCCAGCCTACCGTCCAGAGCCACGTCCTTTCAGGCCCCTGTGTGCCTCTCGAGTTTCCTTATAGTGAACTCGTGAGTGCCTTTCATTGTTCACTCCTGTATGCTCCTTGTATTCTCGCATTTGCGCCTATCAGGTGATGTAATATTATTGTAATATCGGATCACCTCTGGTGATAACTCTGTAATTGTACTCATGTGTTGGAATGTATAATGCACCACTGCTTTCGTACTCTGATTCTTGCCTGTACTGATGCTTAGCGTATATACGTGAGGGTATTTCTGACTTGCGTATATACGTTGCAGTGACGTCCCCGTACCCGCGGGATCGGGGCGTTACAGGTTGGTATCAGAGCTTAGGCTCTTACTTCCTCAGTACGTCCAGATGGCAAATTAATGGTAAAGGAATTTGCAACTGGAATGCATGAGTCTTGGTTATACATTCCAACTACAAGTACAGGGTTATCTATTTCTTCCTTCTAATCTATTTCTTGAATCCTGAGAACCTTCAATCTTCTACCCTCCAGTTTCGTCTTGTCACTCTTTCAACCAACTCAGATATGGAAAGACGGAGTACACGTAATGGTGCTGGTACTTCTCAAGATGGACCCAACAGGGACAGTGATGGTATGATGAGGGTACTCCAAGGAATGATGCAGAGTCAACAGCAGCAGCGGAGTATGAAGCTCAGTATCTGGAGCAGGAACCTTGAGGATGTCACTGTGACAGCACCCCCTGACCTTTTGTATTTTGAGTTGGTAATCCTTCGTGGATATTCCTCCTTATCCTGTTCTCATTGTCCATCCTGGTCCTTCTTGTGTTCATCTTAACCCTGTTTTGGTTTATGAAGCCTTCATTCCAGCCTTTGTCCTCCTTGTGATCAATTTGCCCCTTAACGAAATTGCGAGGACGCAATTTTTTGTAAGGTGGATGGATTGTAACACCCCGTTCCTGGAATACGTACTTAGTTGCGTATTCAGATTTCTCGATCGTATTTTTCGATTTACTTCCTGTATTTGTTTTGTATTATGAATTCCTTATATGATTGTTTTGTCTTGGATTTGGATTCGTGGATTCGGAGTCAACCTTAGTTTGAACCGAAGGCCCGATCCCAGAGTATTGCTCGGTTTGGACATTCTGGTATTCCGATTTGACCGATTTCAGTTTTAAACATCGTTTCCCAATATTCTAGATTTTATATGATTTTCTGGAATTTTCTGGAATTAAGTAATAAATCTTCAAAACCGGTGTTGGCCAGTATCGTTGACCGACTCCCGGATTTTTAATTTACAAACGGTTGGGAATTTCTAAAAGTTCCTTTAGGCAATGTTTCTTAAAATCATATTTTCTATCTAAATACATTTTCTGGGATTTATCAGATTTTATCAAAATCCGGCCAATCCGGTGTATACCGAGATTGACGGTTTACCTTATGATTTTTATCTTGAAAATGAGATTGAATCTTTGAAAACCGATTTCACCAAAAATCATTTTATAATATTTATGATTTTTGGGAATTTTTGGGAAACTTTCCGAGTTACTTCAATTTTGGGCTTTTCCGGTGTTTTCCCAGATACCGAGGAGATTGTTCCATATATTCCACTTTGTCTTTTTCCATTTTCTCTCTCCTTCCTCAAACGCGGATCTCACCAACCTGGGATTCCGCATTTATTGTAAAGATCCTCCCCATGTTGCATTTAATGCACTTCAGATCAAATCCCATCAAGTATCATGACTTTCTCTCTCCTCTGTTAAAAACGCAGCTTGTGGCTTTTCCCTAAACGCGGCTTAATTCCCGCGTTTGAACCTTTTTGCCTAAACGCAGGTGGTGTGCTGCGTTTGAGATGGGAAACGCAAGACTTCACATTGGTTGTTTTTGTCTTATTTGGAGTGCAACATTACAATATTCTTCTTTCTCTCTCTTCATTAATTCTCCTCTTCCAAAATATCATTTCCAAGATATCCCCACTCCTTTCTCTTCATCATAACCGGCCATGTGGCAAGAGAAATGTCTAATCCCCCAATTTTACAAAAACCCCCCTCTCCTTTATTCAATTGCACCACTTCACAATCCAACTCCTATAAATACCCCCTCTCCTTCTCTCTCCCTTCATTTTACTTCTTCTTCTTCTTCTTTGCTTCCTGCGGCTCCCAATAGAGGAACCACCGAGAGAGAGCTCCTTCTCTTGCTTCCTTTGTTTACCCAAACTCCATCTTCTCCACAACAACATCCCCATACCACCTTCTTCAACCTCTCTCCCTCACTTGTGAAGACCGGCCACTCCTTTAGGATTTTGGCCGTGTTTCTTCTCCGGCGGCAAAACTTAGGTCGGTGCCCTCCTTTTGGATTGGGGCCGAACTTCCCTTCGTTGGACGCGGCAAAGATCTTGTTAGGCGAGTAAATCTCGCTATCCGCTTGCCTTCGTATTTTATTGACTATGCGGGTGTTCTCGCTTGATTTTCCTATTTTGGCGAGTGCTTTTCCTCGCCAAGAACTCGTATTTTTATCAACAAACTATAACTCTTAAAAGCTGTTACTGCTTACTGTCTCCCAGTATTAGTCGACTTGCCCAAATCATAAGTCGACTAACTCTTTGAAACGCAGCCTGGTTATTCTGGGACGCACCTCATTAGTCGACTAATCCTTTGTGCCAGTCGACTAACCTTTACTGGAACGCGTCCTTTTCCTGGAACGCTGCCTACTCTTTCATCCCTTATTGACCAACTCTTTCTTGTGAGACGCGGGCTTGTGAAACGTGGATTCATGAGACGCGGACTTGTGGCAAGACGCGGGCTTGTGGAACGCGACTTCGTGAGACGCAGTTTTGCGAAACGCAGCATGCTAGTCGACTACCCCTTGCGTCTAGTCGACTAAACCCTCTTCTGAAGACGCGGTTCTCTGAAACGCGGACTTCTCTAAGTCGACTATCCACTGTTCCAAGTCGACTAACGCAGCTCCCTTGAAACGCGGCTATCTGAGACGCGCCCCTTCCCTGAGACGCGCCACTTCCCTGAGACGCGCCACTTTCTAAGAGACGCGCCGTTTCTCTGAAACGCAGCTTTCCCAAACGCAGCCTAGCTAGTCGACTTGTCTCTTTGTTATAGTCGACTAACTCCTTGCTTAGTCGACTACCCATGAATCCCTAGTCGACTATCTTTAGCTAACTGCTGTGATTGATCACTTCCTTGAATATGGACTTTATCCTCGGGACTTGTATTATTTGTTATGATATTTTCATGACTTGTCACCTGCCTAATATCACCATCCTGTCATGCTATCACTCAACACCCAGCATGATCTACTTGACTTGTGATTATCATGTTTACGGGAATCTTGCCTTGTTATTGTGTATGGAACTAAGTGCCACACAGAGCAAAGTGCCACACTACTCGGTGGGGGCCACCTCTTGAATCTGTGGGGGCCACCTCTAGAATCCATCCCCTCAGAACAAAGTGCCACATGGAACAAAGTGCCACACCATACTCGGTGGGGGCCACCTCTTGAATCTGTGGGGGCCACCTCTTGAATCTGTAGGGCTATTCCTGTTATGACCTGTTATTCCCGTAATTTGATAATATTGATAAGCTACAACTTGCACGGGGAATGGGAGGAAGTGATGGATGCCGGAATGATATCTTGCTTATAGTAAAGGAATATAAAAATCATGGCGGTACGTGTTAGTGGGACTTTGGGCCCACAGGAGATTCGTGTTAGGGGGACTTAGGGCCTCCAAACTGGTCCCAGGTGTATGGGAACTACTATAAGAAGCGCTATCAGTTCTCCATCTGCTTCCGTTAACAACCCTCGCCTTGCTTATATATGGATGTATGTGTGTTGGGGTGTACACCCGGACACATACCCAGATATATGGTCAGACGAGTAATAATAAGTGCCTGTCATGATTCTTGTTATGATCCCTGTTATGCCTGTTATGATTCCTGATATGACTCTTGTTATGATTCCCGTTATGACACCTGTATTGGACTCCTGTTATGATGCCTGTTATGATTCTTGTTATGACTCCCGTTATGTACTCCTGTCATGCCTGTTATGTACTTCTGTTATGACCACTTGTGACTTGTGATTGTATGTGCTTGGATTACGATGATATGAGATAAAGGTATATAAATGAGGGTTTCCTTGTTTGGATTATTCCTTCGACGTACTAGTCTCATGGAAGCGTGACCTAAGCTTGTGCAATCGGTTTTGCTCGTAATCGGATTTCCTGTTTTATGATGATTATGATATACTTGTTCATGCCTGCTATATTTGTGTTCTAACCCCTGTTTTCTGAACTTGATATCCTTTGTACTTGATATCCATTGTTGTATTCACACTTGTGCTCATCCTGGCTCGCCACCTGGCTTTTGCATTGCACTCGCCTGGGGAGTTTCATCTGACTCCCCTGGATTCTCATGTCCAGGTTTTGGAGCTTGGAGCGTGTGGATCCTTCCTGTTGCTGATCAGAGTGGCGCAGCGGTAGCGTGGATCTCCAGCCTACCGTCCAGAGCCACGTCCTTCCAGGCCCCTGTGTGCCTCTCGAGTTTCCTTATAGTGAACTCGTGAGTGCCTTTCATTGTTCACTCCTGTATGCTCCTTGTATTCTCGCATTTGCGCCTATCAGGTGATGTAATATTATTGTAATATCGGATCACCTCTGGTGATAACTCTGTAATTGTACTCATGTGTTGGAATGTATAATGCACCACTGCTTTCGTACTCTGATTCTTGCCTGTACTGATGCTTAGCGTATATACGTGATGGTATTTCTGACCTGCGTATATACGTTGCAGTGACGACCCCGTATCAGCGGGATCGGGGCGTTACATGTGTCAAGCTAGAAGTTTTAGGAAAGAGCATGCACACGCTTGAAAATATGTATGGAGAAACTCTTTAATCTTCCATTCATTTAGCGACATCATTAGTTTGTTCTGTCACTTCAAATGCTAAGTCCTGCAAGCGCTGCAGCGTTGCTTACTCTTATATATCGTTTGTATTTCCTTTGTCGTTATTCTTTTGTGGTTTTTTAGCCATTGGAGAGGAGTGGACTAATTTATCATTTCGTTTAATTGGATTTGACAGGTGGTTAGATTGTGACCTGTGGTGATTATTTTTTTTTGCCTTTATAACCCTTGATTTTGAGTGAACATGTTATAAAACAAATGATTTTAAATTTTAAAATGGATCATGTATCTTGGAAAATTGTTTTTCATTTGATTCTTAGACTTTATAGCAGAAAACATTTTTCCAGGATCATGTGACAGTTATCTGATATGATTATTATCAGTTACACAATCCAGATTATTTCTTGAAAGTAATGTTAGGTTGACATCTATAGACAAAGCACTAGTCTGTAAATTGGGATGGGTATGATGAAGCAACAACATGTTGAATTATGCTGATGGAACAGAACCTGTTATAACTAATGAACGATAGAGTAACTCACATAGAGTAATGAAATGGATGATATAACATTTGGATGCCACCCTTTCATGATAAGAAAAGATGGTTCTCCTTTCCTCTTTTATGTAGTTGAATGAACTCCATGCATCCTTCTCTGTAGGACAGTTCCCAGATCTCATTTTTTTTAATCTTTAAGACTCGTCATTTTTGTAGGAGTGTGCCTTATTGTTCCAGTATATCATTCTTCTGCATGAGTTAAGAGTATTATTAATAGATAAATCATCTTAAATTGGGAAATATGGTAGCATGTTGCCTCAAAGTCCATAATTTCATTGGAAGCTACTTTATTTATTTTTTTTTCCTTTAGCCACTAAAGTTGTTAAGGCACGCAACCAGACTCTTCTAGAACTAGTGAACCTGGTTGAGTATGTTTACTTATTCAACGTTATTTTATCTTTAGGAAGTGAGACCACTACAAGCAAAAGCTCGTGGTGATTGGTTGTGGGTCTAAAATCCTAAGAATTCCGTTCAGTAGACCAGATGGAAAACCCTTCGATATCAAAGAAACAAGACATGGAAGACCTCCTGTAGAAGATGGCTCCCTGAGAAAGGAACATTTAATCTGGGATCATTTTCTTTATTGTCAACAAGAAGTTTTGAAGTTAAGACCTGTTGTACCTTGGCATGTTGTTGGATAACAATTACTATGAAAGCCCAAGGTGATAGATTGTAGGCAAATGATGTACATCAAGCACCCCTGACATTATGAACTGCTTTTGTTTCCCATGTGTCTTCTTGTTTGGCTTGCCTAAGTCCTGGTACTTTTAAAAGAGTGCAGGTCCCACTTATTGTGGACACCTTGAGAGCATATGTGAAGGAGATTGGACACCTAGTGGAACATTAATGCGTGATCACATGTGATGAAAGTCTAACTTAGGGATGGTGAGAAGGTCTGATTCCGAAACTCGCTGGTCTTTGTCCCTCCAATGCTCAACTCAGTTCTAGAAAGAGTCGTAGAACTTGATGGAATCAGAGGCCAAGTAGAACACCATCCCTTGGACCGTGCGAGACCCTCCTAGTTATAGGCCGGTCGAGGCGGTTAATCTGTTGTCAGGTTGGCAAGCTTTGTCAGGCTAGATATGGAACTACTTCTCAAGGAACACTAAGTTCTTGTTAGTTATTCGAGCTTGTATCTAGCAGTCATTGAGCAACTCATGAGTTCGTTCATCTTTATACTCATCAGCATGAGTGTGCGCCTTTTCTTGTTTCAAATGCATCTCCTTTTTAATCCCAAACCTAATCTCTCAAGAATATATTCCTCGACTTAGTACCTTTATAGGAGATCAGAATGACAATGGAAGACCCCTTTTGGTTAGAGATGATTGGTCTGACAAGCTTAACTATGTCATAAAATAATAGTTAAGATGATTTATGGGAAGGCAAAATTGTCGATGCATGATAATGTAGGAGAAAAGAAATTATATGTTTCTTGAAGGAAGAAACCCACTGCTTTACCACATCACTTCCTTTCACCCTGTTTATCGGTATATGTTAGTAAGTGGTAGCCCAGAGGCAAAAATGCATAGTCGACTAGTAAGGACATCATTTGGACTTCTCCTTCAGCTTGGGTCATTGCCATTACTTTTTTTTTTTGGGGTTCTCATGGCCTTTAAGTTTCATGATCTGATATAGCATCATCAAGTTCCTTCTTCTTGGACCAGAGTTACAGATATCATTTGCAATTGCTTCCTAATCACCTGCCTTGAAAGATAAATGCTTGTCATCCTTTGCACACACAAATCTGGAGTACCAGCACTTCTGGTGGTGTATATACTTCATTATCATTTTTGTTCCATTCCGTACAAAGTTACTCTTTCAGTTGCTGTTTATTTGCAGTGTCAATTTTTATATGAGTTTTATGCTGTATGTGGCTTACTGCATTTCGATACATTGTATTTAAAAATTTATTGATGATGGTAGAGTTACAGCTTTGGTTCTGAAGTTTGATATTTGTTTTGAGACTAGTGCAGACTTTAAACCTGGTGAGCCAGTGTTGGATTGGCCTGCAAGAAAACGTGTGGCTTTAGGCACAGCTCGTGGATTAGAATATCTTCATGAACATTGTAATCCCAAGATTATTCACCGCGATGTAAAAGCTGCAAATGTCTTGCTTGATGAGGATTTTGAAGCGGTTGTTGGGGATTTTGGCCTGGCAAAGTTGGTGGATGTGAGGAAGACTTCTGTAACAACTCAAGTTCGTGGGACTATGGGTCACATAGCACCTGAATATTTATCTACAGGGAAATCATCTGAAAGGACTGATGTCTTTGGTTATGGGATCATGCTTCTTGAACTTGTAACAGGGCAACGTGCAATAGACTTTTCACGCTTGGAGGAAGAAGATGATGTGTTACTACTTGATCACGTAAGATTACTCAACCCCCCAACAATTGCACACTCATCCACACACTCAAAATATCCATCTATACTGGCAACTTTTTGAATTGGTGATTTTTGTTTATTTATTTTATGGTTTACAGTTCATATTTGGACCCTACATTTAAAAAATGGCCACCCCCTGGTTCCTGTAGATAAGTAACTCGTCTTCAGGCATACTAGATCACGTTGTGGATAACAATCTGTTTTCCTTCCACACCATGCAAGCTAGAAGCTTCGTTTCACCATGAATACATTAGTTGAGTAGGATACTGCTGAAAGGATAAAGGATAAGCATAGTTGTATTTGCTTACTAGATTACAAAAAAAAATATGTATGAAATTGCAGCTGCTATTCTGGAATAACATATCTTTTATTGATGAAACAATATGGGAAAATAGAAGAATAGAGGTGAGGTATTAGGTGATCCTCTGCTTATTAATAGATGAAGACAACTCAATTTGAAGATGGCTGGAGTTGAAGTACACATCTAATTCTGCTTCCAACTTTCTCTCCATTGGGTGTTCCCATACCACACTACCAGAAAAGAAGACAACATTAATGCGAAGGTAAAGAAAGCAAGGGAGATGATTGAACCAAACCAACATGACTCGCATTCATAGAAGATCCATCATTAGTATGAATAACAAATGATAAAATCTGATTAATGTTACTATATAAGGTGAGATTCTGGGGAGTTTAGGGACAAGAAAACATCAGGTAAAGAAAATGAGGGGACGACTGAACCAAATCAACATTACTTGCATTAAAGAGAAGATCCATCGGCAGTATGAACTATAGCAGGGGAACAAGTCTGATGAAATTTACTAAATAATTGTGAATTAAAAGTTACATTGAATGAGAATTTGTAGATGGTGGGACATAAACAGTAAAATGGAGGAGAACGAGAATTACCCATGCGAGATGTTACTTGCCGAAGTGAATCCTGCACAACCTCTACTATAAGGGTGCTAGTGGAGGAAACATGGATGACTTAGTAGAAGAGGTTGTACATGGAGTAGAGTTATTCTATTCGGCATGCATGTTGTTGGATGTGGGGTGTAGACAAGTCTTTTACAAGTGTCCAAAACCATAGCAAGAACTAAATTGAATGGTAATGTAATCACGCTTTCTAAAAACCATACCTTTGGTACGGAAATTGTAACAGAGGCTGGATGAGGAAGAGCTTCGTGGGCCTCCATGGCATGAATTTATTGTAGAACATCATCAACAGCACAAAATGTTTTATGATGTAAGATGTTGATA